>JANVCQ010672102.1:0-15925 GCA_025531925.1 Erythroxylum plowmanianum | reverse complement strand
CCACAAAGAAAAGGATTTCCTAAATAGCTTGTCTCATCGAAAGTTGCAAATTGAGCAACTCTTGTGGGTGTTTCACCAGAAAGATTATTGTAAGACACGTTAAAAACTTCTAAGAAAGTTAGTTCTGTAAGAAGGAAAGGGATTTCTCCATTCAAGTTGTTGAAAGAAAGATCTAGAGTTTCAATTTCTGTCATATTTGAAAATGATAAGGGAATAGATCTTGTTAAATTGTTACGAGAAAGGTTCAAAAGTTTGATGTTCTGAATGTTTCCAAATTCAAAAGGAATTGGACCATTCAAGTTATTGCAAGAAAAATCCAATCCAATGAATCTATTAAGCAAAATGTAACTAATTCTAGTTTCAAAACTATTTCCCTTTATTACAAATTCAAAAACTTCCAGCACAATGATAAAATAAAAACTTTCAAAATAATTTGTCTTTTTTATAAATGTATGAATAATTAGTAGAAAATGACGAGAGTTTATTATGTGAAAGATCCACTAATTTTAATGAATTGGTCATCATCCACAAATTAATTGGAATCTCTCCTATAAAATTATTATAATTTAATAGAAGAATTTCCAATTTAAATAATTTCTCAATCCATTTAGGAATGATACCTGTTAAATAATTATGACTGAAATCTAGAACTTTCAAATAATGAAGGTTAGAAATTGAATGAGGAAGAGGTCCTTCAAATCTATTTTCGGACAATCGAATGAGTTCTAGTCGTGGAGTTCCCAATGTTGCAGATAAGCTTCCAGAAAACTTGTTCTTCGCAAGATCCAACATTAAAAGGGAATCCATTATTCCAATCCACTTTGGAACTTTGCCAAATAATTGATTATCACCCATGATCAATGCCTCTAGGAAAGAGCAATTAGATAAGCTATTTGGAATACTTCCAGTAAACCTATTCTTTGATAGGATTAACTGCTCTAATCTTGGAAAATTTGTACCGATTTCAATTGGAATCTGACCATAAAGTTGATTGGTGGAGATATGCAACATCCTTAAAGTTGCATTAGGGGTACGTGTTGGCAAAACCATAGATCCTGAAAGAGAACAATTGGAGAGATAAAGGCCTTCCAATTTTGTATTGTTTTCTAATAACCAACTTGGAAAGCCTGATCCTATCATTGGAATGCCAGAAATGTCAAGATATTGCAAATCATGTTGATGGTACAGAAATTCAGGAAATGATCCTCCTCCATAAGTGGATTGTAAAAATAGTCTCTTCAATTGAAACTTAGGTGTCAAACTGTGATTGACCATCCTTGTTTCTGCATAGATTTCATTCTCAGAACCTTCAAAACTCTTGAGTTTGGAGTGGTTAAGAAACGGGGAGAGTGAACTTGGAAATTTAAACTGATTGGAAGTCAATGATAAGGATGTGATAGATCTAAGACCTATCAATGGAGACTCAAGAATGTTTCCACTGAAGTGATTGACAGAGAGATCCAATTCTTGAAGAAGTGTTAAGTTCACCAAACAAGGAGGTAAGGTACCACTCAAATCATTGGAAGAAAGATCGAGATTCCGAAGATTTATCATCTTGCATAAACCTAAATATATAATATAAAGATGAAGATTAGGGGGGTAGAGATTGAGGAGAAATTTCAAATTATGTTATTGAGACTAACTCACCTCCGATATCATGAATGCTGCCACTGAGCTCACAAAATCTCAATGATAAAGTCTCAAGTGAAGTCATATTTGCAATATGCTCTAAGAAACTATTGATATTTCCCAAAACACTGTCGTCCAAATAAAATTCTTTTAAATTCTTGAAATGAGATAAGCCTGCACAACACAGAAAAAATTCTTAGATTTAATTTATTATATAAATAAAATAGTTTTATCATAAATTTTTTATATAATTTCAAAAGATAAATATACTTTCATAAGTGCAACCAAAGAAAAAGTTAATTATAACTTTAAGACTTTAATTATTTTAAATATACTATCTTTACTTACCTTGTGAAAATGGTTCTCGCCACGTAAAATTACCGGATAGCTTAAGCGACTTAAGATTTGGGAATGCTCTTAATGATTGTAGCTGAAACTTGCTTTCAAAACCGTCTATCTGAAGTACGCTTATATTACTTAGACCTTCAGTATCTACAAAAAAAGCAATTTACTGATAATCATAAGTAAATGGAAATTAATGAAATGATAAGTACAAATATCACTCTTCTTCCCTTTCTCTTGAGATTTGTCTTCTTCATAAGTATCATATGCTATTCTTACCAATTTAACCATCTTACATAACTGATATTCTAATATATATATAGACACACAAATAAAGAGGATTGGTATAATAACAGATAGAAAAGCCAAATGAGATAAAAATTCATATGATTTCTCATATATGTGACAATCAAACAGTAAATAAATATCTTTTAATCTTTTCATGTTATTTTGTTATGATATACAAAATTTTGTATACCTTTAGATACAACAAACTTGTCGAAGTTATTCCCGCTAATAAATAGCTCCTCCAAATTGGATAAGGCAACCAGATCTTGTGAGTAACCAGAAAAATAAAATAAAAGAAAATTTGGTTAGATGCTAATACAAACTCAAAACCAAGTCTAATGTATATTAACTTCTTTTAATGAATTACATCATCAAAGGGATCATTTGCTAGTCCTTCCAATAAAATTAGAAAACAACCACCAACCTTTCATGTTGATTGACCCATTTTGTTGAGTATCTTCGATATTTAAAATTCTGAGAGATTGAAGTCCACGGAGCAAAGGTAAGATGCTAATGTTCAAGTCATTATAACTCAAATCCAGGTACTCTAATTTGCTCAGCTTCTGCAATTCTTCAAAACCTACAGAATTCACATGTTTCCATCTTAATCAAAACAGATTAATTGGCACTATTAAAACATATAGCAAAATTATGTGTGATTTGATAAGAAAGTTGATATGATTAAGAACCTTCGTCTTCTACGCAGCAAACAATGTTGTTGGCTATTAAACTAAGATTTCGCAGTTCTTGAAATGGAAGAAACATAGAGGCATTGAAGTACCAATTATCTACATAATCTCCATATCTAAACTCGTCAAGCATGAGCTCGTTGACTCGACCTGTTGTGGTGTCGCATCCAACACCAACCCACTCACAGCAGTCATCCTCTTTCCTCCATGAAAGCATTCCAAGGGTAGCACCATTTGGGGCATTGAACGAATCTTTGAGTCGCAACAAAGCAACTCTGTCTTCCTCCAAACAAGCTTCACAGCTCCACCCTTGTAATAGTAATAACAGTAGTTTCACCATTATTACTACTACTGTTGATCGCAGTTGATAGTTTATCCCTGCCATTTCAACAGTTCTATAGACGAATTCTAGTGCAGTTTTGTTTTGCATAAATCATGAACTACGATAAGCCTTTTATAAGAGACTCCCATCGATTGGGTGCTTCAACATGTTTACGGTGGCGGTCCCATTTTATCAATTAAATTTTCAACAAAACTGGGAGAATACATCTAATATTGCTTCTCTATTTTCATATATTTAGACTATTGTTGATGATTTAGAAATAAAATTGATTATTCAATTTAACGATCTTTAGATAATCCATGAGATACACAAGTCAATTAATAATAATTTTAATCAAATAAAAGTAAATCACAAAATATTGTTAAAACTTAAAATAAATATTTCTAAAATTCTATAAACTATAAGTCTTTATATTTAATCATTCGTTCTTTTAGAGATCTAGTAGTTTGAAATTTAAATGAAGTTTTTTTTTATAACTTGGAAAGTATTTTTATTTAATAGACATTAAAGTTTTTTTTATCATAAATGAAATGTTGGTTCAATTGAGGAGGTTTATCTTTTGCCCATCTGATAAAGATGCATAAGAAAATGGGCTAGTAGAAAAAGGAAGACTTGAAAATTTGGAAAAGGAAGCAAACAACATGTGTGTCCATCCTTTAATTAGCCATGAGAGTGACATCAAAAGAAAGACTTGATAAAAAAAGGAAGAGTTCTCGATTTTCATATATTTAAATTATTGTTGATGGTTTAGAACTAAAACTAAAACTGATTATTCAATATAAGTCAATTAATAAAATATCAACATAATAATTTTAATCAAACAAAAATAAGTCACAAAATATTGTTAAAACTTAAAATAAATATTTCTAAAATTCTATAATCTATAAGTCTTTATATATTTTTTTTCAAGTTAGATGAACTTAAATATTTTTTATTATTGTATTTTTATATATTAAGCTTACATGATCTCATTATCTTTCTAATTTTAAGTTTAATTATTTAAAATTGTTTCTAAGAATTTTTTTGTTCTTTTCTTTCAAATATTATTTTACAATTTTTGTAAACCTTTTCCAAATGAAGTAAACATTCTACCTATTTTTGACTTATTAACAAATTAATTTGATAAATTGGATTAATTATATAAATATAAGACAATTATAAAGTAAGTGGGCAATTAAAGAGAAATGTTGTGGTTCTTTTCCTTCCTAGATCGTTGAAACGAAATGCGTTTGAAAATTGTTAAAAAAATCTCTTTATATGTGAACAGCTTGAAGAGAAATGGACTGGCACGATAAAAGAAGACTTGGAACAAAGTTACTTGTTGATTGTTCTAGTTGATGGAACAAAGTTGCAGACAAAGACTATAAAGAATATGCGTTGGGAAATTGTTTAGAAAATCTCGTTATATGTGAACAGCTTGAAGAGAAATAGACTGGTAGGATTAAAAAGAAGACTTGGAAAAGTAATTTTTCCTTTTCTTGTTAATCTGTCTTTATGCATCTTTGGCCTATGAATTATTGGCAAAGTAATCCACATGTGTAGTATAGAATATTTTTGTTTTATAGATCATTTTCAAGCAACAATGTTGACCCATTTTTTGGTTGAATAAACTAACATAATTAGATTAGTATGAAAAAAAGTATCAAAAAGATGGTCTTGGAAACAGCTAGAAAGATGGTAACAACAGCCACGTTTTACCATTTAGAGCTAAAAATTGAAAAAAAAAATTTAAAAATAGATGTATATAAATTCTAAAAATGATACTATTTAGAGCTAAAAATTGAAAAAAAAATTTTTAATAAACCTCATAAAATCATAATATTTTAAAATAATTTTATCACATATATTCATCAGTCAAAATCTACGTTACCTTTCCATCACAGTAGTTGATAGAACAACGTTGCAGACAGACACTATAAAGAATATGAAGACTTAGGAAAATTGATGAAGGAAACCGACAATCAAATCACAAAGATCGGAAATTTGTGATTTGTAAATTTGAAGAAAAATTGGCAGGCATAAAAAAAGAAGGCTTATATGTGATTAGAGAAAGTTCATAAAGGATCTACTTGTCTAGATCCTTGAAAAGAAATGCGTTTGAAAATTGTTTAGAAAATCTCCTTATTTGTGAACAGCTTGAGGAGAAATGGGCAGGCATAAAAAAAGAAGGCTTCGAAAAAGTAGTGTAGTGCTTTCAACTTTTTCTGTGGTGGTGGTCCAATAATAAGAGGGGGGGCGAAAAACATAAAGTGCTGTCTAACTTTTTAGAAAATTGTTTTTAATAAAAATTAGAATATTTAAAATAATTTATCAGATATATTCATTAGTCAAAATCTCCCATTTAGTACGTTATTTTATTGATCGGACTGTATGTGATTGTCCAATTATGATTACGATTTACAACTCTTAAATTAAATCAAATTATGAAAACATGAAAATATATGATAACTTGTCAAGAAAATGAAGCATACAAAGTTGTGGATCACATATTTAAAATTCCTATTCGTTCAACCAATTCAACTCTAAAAATCTTAAATTAAGTAACTTTTAACTTTTGTTTATTTTAATAAATGTAAATTGATATTTTTAATATTTTTATTTTTATTATAATATTATTAAAAATTGTAATATTATTTTTAATTATTTTTAAATTGTAAGACTACATTTTTTCATATTATTTTATTATTTTGTTTTTTTACGCCATAATTTGTGAAAGCATTTTGAAAATAATCTTTCTCTAATTTTACCTATTTTTGAATAATTAACAAATTAAGTTGATAACTTGGTTTAGTTATATAACACAATTATAGAGCAGAGGCAATTATTGCTTTTGTTTATAGTAATTAACATCCCCTATATCTAGTAATTTATCTAGTAAAGCTGTCAAAAGTTTGTTACGTTAAGACTTGCTATCTCAATCAATTTAGGCGTACAAAGTTAAGAAAGACTCAAATTTTACATAATTTTATAATTATATTTTATTTCATAACTATTTTAGGATTTATGATATTTTTAATTTATTAAATACTAAAATTCATATGTAATACAAATACAATATATGACATTCACGTGATAAAGATATTAACCTGACCTGATTCATCACACCATTCATATTATTAACAGAGAATTTAACGTTAGGCTATTTTTGCTAAAATTGAAAATTATAATTATTTTAATGTAATTTTAAAGTTTGAACTATTATTTTAAAATTAAATAAAATTTTAAATTTTTTATAATTAAATCTTATAGTTATATAGTTCAAGTTTTAAACTAGTGACAAATTATATATATATATATATATATATCCAAAAATCCAGGAGTCAGAATCACCCATTTGACACATTAGCGTGTTGATTACTTTGGCAATAAATCGTTGAAAAAAGGTACATTAAAAAATGGACTGACAAGAAAAGAAAACAAACAATCGTTGTACTGTGTGTGACCCTCCAATAAATTGTCATAAGAGTAACAAGAAAAGAAAGACTATGATGGAGTAAGAAACAGAAAATATATGTTTAATAAAGCGGTCCCAACTTTTGACAATATTTTCTAAGAAAGCTAAGTGATGGTTATGTATTGACCAAAAAAAATTCATTTATTATTATGGTTGAAGCTTTTTGGTACCAATTAATTTACGAGATACATGAGATAAATGATAAAAAGTGTATTTATTGAAATTAATTTAAGAAAAATAATTTACATTGAGATAATAGGTATTTGATACATTAAGTTAAATATTTTGAAATAAGTATAATTAAAATATAATACTTGTTTTTTATCTTTTTATTTTTTAAAACTTATTTCTTTTTATTCTTTCAATATCAAATACATTCATTTTTATATTTTCAACTAGAACCTTTTTGGTAATTTTCATACGTATCTTTATATTTTGATCATTTTTTATATCCAATCTTTTTCCCATATTGATGTAGCTTATAATTCTTCTTTCTAAATCACGCATTTAATCTATTATTGTGTTATCACTTCGGTAATAACTCATATGACAAAGATGTATAGAGACATGTACAAGGACAAGGAAGACTTAGAAGCTTAGGAGTAAAACAAACAGTTGTACTTTGTATGATTTCAATATTGTGTGATGGAAGATGTTTAACTTTTAGAATTTCATAATAAATAATATGTTATTCTAGTTCCTAGTTCTTCAAATTTTTAAATTTTATTTATTTTACTAAATTTATATATTTATTAATAAATGAAACACCTATTTCCAAAATGTATATTACAAATACATTTTATAAACATGATGTATTAGTTATTTTCATTTTGTTCAAAATATAAATTATCCTTTTGAATGAAATAATAATTTTCATTTATTATAAAAGGGTTATTTAAACAATTAGTAAATTCTTATGTATTTATAAGATAAGCAAGTTAAAGTAATATTATATATATAGTCTATTATTTTTCAAACATATTGATCATTTTGATAATTTAGATAATAATTGTAGACCCTCCACTTAGGATTTTTAGTGTTCTTCACTATCCATATTCTGGGTCAATGGTCAACAAAAGTTGGCCTTTCCTTATCCCTTTTTATTCAAATTTGTTCCATGTGATTGACAAGTTGCTGTGTTGAACATTTTGGCAATAAAGAAAATTTGTCTTTTTTGCTATATTTGCAAAATCTCTTTATAAGAATATTTGAAAAAAAAATTATAGGAATTTATTGTTATTAGTAATTAGCTTAGCTGCTCGGTATCATCTAAAGAAAAAGGTATTTCGTAATTTTGGCATATAAAATGAAATATTTGGATTTTGTATTAAAATTATTATAATAAATTAAGAAGCAATTTAATTTTACAGTCACATTAATTTGAAACGGCTAATTAATTAATTATTATTATAAGTTCTTTAAATTCTTAAATTGTATTTCTTAAGAGTTCCTAACTCATCCATCCTTGAAAGTAAGACTTTGTTATACCTAATGGAAGTCTCAATCTAAATTCAACAAGTTTTACTCTTCAATTTCCACAGGAGTTCCTATCCTCCACAGATCACAAATATCGGATTGAACATACGACATAGACCAAAACAATTTGTCTTGTTCTTCGGTAGACAAATGAAGTCAATTCCTAGTTAGAATGGTATTAACATTGTAGAAGCTTATAATTTTCCAAGATTCTTCTTTGACTATGGATATGGATCTTTACGTTAAAGTTCATGGAAGTTCATTATAAAAATCATGTGTATTATCTCATTATTTCTAAAAATGAACGAATCTGTCGAACTTACGTGGTTTAAAGTCAACAATGAAGACTTGAGTTGATTGGACCTTCCAATAACCCAATCTTCACTACAAAATAACCATGTCTTTAAAATGATATTTGCATCGTATTGTTTTTTAAGATTTCACTTTAATATTTTTCATAATTTGATCTTAATATAAAATATGTTGTTTGTTGAAATCACTTTTCAAATTTGAATTAAAATTCAATTATTTTTCTATGAAATATTGAATTTGAACATATTGAGATTACGTTATAAAAGATTTAGGTCGGTGATGTAAATAAGATAAAATTGTATATATCTAGAATTTGTGATTTGGCATACTGGTTTACCATTGGTGTCAATTTGTAGGTTCTTTTTTTACTGAACAAGGCGAGACGAGAGGGAACGGCGGAGCTAACTGATCAGATGACATTAATTAAGGTTTATAAAAAAAGTTAAAATCAATTGAAACCTCTAATTCATATTACAAACATATAATTCAATTAAAAAAAAGAACATTGAGACAAAAAAAACTTACGACAATGAAAAAAAATAACTTTCGTGTTGTATTTCTTTGACTCTTTCATTATGAATCAAATTTGGTTCCGTGACAATTTAAAATCTAAACAACAATCTTTCAAGTTCTGAATATATTAAAAAATCATTTTACGCAACAAACCAAGGATCTTTTATTGGAAAGAGAAATAGCTTTGTAGTGGTCATTTGAATGTTTTAGGCACAAATAGCATTGGCTTTCCCATGAACATTCCAATGTTTTATGATGGACATGTTACTGTTGGATTATAAATGAATACTGAAACTCACGCTATCCTCTGATTTTGATTTGATGATCTGTGATCAACTACAAGACTTTAAACAGGAAACGAGGCTCGCATCTATATGTCCATCCAATGAGATAGTTCACAAGATTGAGGATAATTGTTATTCTTATTTAGCTGAAGCAGGAGGGGTGGAACTGATCTTTACTTTTCACTTGTTTTTTGATAGATGAGGCTTCAAAACATGAAAACAGGAAGAAAGGAAACTCTTAACATGCCACTGAGGTTTGTGACTTCGAAAGAAAAAAGGTGTAGCCTGATAGTTTTTGTTTCTGTTTTTGTTAGTTTCCCTCTTTTCTTATATTTCTACAGATATTTCAGGTGGCCCCTTCTTTTTATACGGTTGAAGTGAGATACTTTGGAGTTCCATAAGCTATCCTTTCTTTCAAAATCTGCTTTCTTCTACTCTAATGAATATAAATCATATACAAATTATCTTAGGACTGTACTTGTACTCCTCTTCAGAAGTTTAGGGATGACTAGTTGGTTAGCTAATGCAATATGACCTGAATGTTGGCCAGTTGAACTTCAGTGATTTGGTGATCGTGTGAGTGAAATTTTAAGAGTAACACCTAAATTTAAAACACATATTTGATGCTTGAGAAATATTCTTACACAATACATTACTGGTCAACATGCTGCTTAGTAAAACATGGTTCGTGGATATTGAAGAGATGATGTAAAAGAGAAGTGGTGAATTAGCTGCTAATTGTTTAAAAGAACCTAAGAACAGTAGAACTTTGTCGTGAGGGAAATAGTAAAAGTCTTCCAGTTTTAGCCAAATGACCTATCTACATCATTTAAGTACCACAAAGAAAATTTAAAAACAACATATTTAGTCACATGCAATGCAGATTGATGATGGTTTTTGATGTTGATGGTCCTGTAAATGTTACGAATACAGAACTTCCTGCATTAATCGAAAGATAACAGTAACCGAAAAATCAATAATCTTAAAATAAAAAAAAAGGACTAGGTTGCATGTCATCTAAACTGAAAATCACTGTTTTAGCTTCTGTTTATGATTGTCTGAAAGTCATTAACAAGGGGACCGTTTACTTGATTGCTCGATAATTGATTGTGGCGAACGGTTATGGACTTGAATTGGGAGTGATATTATTGTCAGACTCTTAAGAATATTAAAAATCGTGAGTGTTGCTGATGATGCAAGTTGGATTGGCTATTTTCTTCTTTCTTTGATGCAGTTCTACAAGAACCTGTCAACTTGTCCTGAGGATGATATATGGAGAACTGAAGGCGACATGCAAGAAGTGGAGGAGGAACACTAGTGCCTGCCGGTGTGAAATGGCATAATGTGTCATATTGTTGGATATCTTGATTCTTTATGTTTTCTGTACATTTAGTTGATTGATTTGTGTCAGTAGAAATAGTGTTTGTTTGTACAAGTTCTTAGAACGTTGTTCAGTCCTAGAAATCAGATACTATTTCTCATAAACAATATAGAGTGTTGTGTCTTCTTTTTTTTTTTGCATAAAAGGAAAAGAAAATACTGAAAGCTAAGTAAGTCGAGGGAAGCTGATCCCCGACATATCCTCTACAAGGAGACTATGGCACCCTGAGGGTGGTACATCAAAATACGTGACGCCGATGTCGTCCTGACGGGCCGGGGCTGCGAGCCAGTCCGCGCATCTGTTGCTCTCTCTGTAGATATGACGATGAACAACAGATCAGTTCCGGTTGAGAAGTTGCCGGATATCCATTACAAGAGGGTGGCCCGACTAAGAGCGGGAGGTCACAGAGGACAGGAGCTGGTGCACCCCCATCGAATCCACTTCCAGCTCAATCCGACGGTAGCCCAATCTCCAAGCTAAGGATAGACCTATGTATACTGCCCAGAGTTCCGTTGACTGCGCTGAGCACCACCCTATGAGCTGGGAGAACCCACCTCGCCAACTGCCATCACTATCGCGTATAAGACCTTCGGCTGAAGCCGTGCACTGTGAAGGATTACAAACCCCATCCGTGTTCAGCTTGACCTAGCCATCCTGCGGTCGACTCCAACCGATCTGTCGAACTCGGCGTGGGCGAGAAACGGTGTGGCCCAGGCTGTGCCGGTCTACTGCCTTCTGAACCTGATCTGCAAAAGACAAGATGAGAAACAAGGGTGAGGTGGGTCGAACAAAAGAAGAGTCAAAAATGGATTTATTCATCCAGGTCCAAAGGAACCAGCAGGTCAAAACAAAAATCAGGGCCCACTCCTGGCCATGCACGCGCCTACAGTGGAGTAGGTTGGTATGCAACCAATCACGGGTGGGAAGAGCAAAGGCGGACGAGGTAACGATGTCCGACGAAAAAGTGTCCCACACTTGGCGAGCGAGCAAATAGTTGCGAATAGCATGAAGAGATGATTCTTTTTGGCCGCAGTGGGGACAGGAACTGTCTGCGGTGAGATGACGCCGCAATCTTTGTTGATTACTAAGCAAGCAATTGTGCGCTAGTAACCATAAAAAGATGCGTACCCGTTGGGGCCCCGACCATTGCCAGATGATCTTCCACACCCCATGCGGAGTCTCAGTCGTGGGACCCATCAGTAGGTCGTATGCCAAAGCAACTGTAAAGTGCCCATGATCAGTGGCGCTCCAGACAATCCTGTCAGCACCCTGGAGAGGGGAAGGAGGAAACATGCCAGCTATAGAACTGCATATGAAGGGGGAGAGGAGCCCCCTTAAGGCAGGCAAGTTCCATTGTCCCGTGGGATCCACATAGTGTCGAACACTGTGGTTAATCAGACGGTCCGGGATGGGCTGAGTAGAATGGGAAAGGAGAGGGCCAACCGCCAGGACCCAAAGGTTGAGCCAGAAACGTGTCGACGTGCCATTGCCGATTCGCCATTGCCTACCTTGGGTAACGAGATGCCATGTCGCCGCAATACTCCGCCACACCATCGAACCCCCGGAGGAATTGAGGGAGGACGGAATGCATTGAGCATCAAAACCATATTTGCTAGAGAGTACCTGAACCCATAAGGCATGAGGATTGGTTATCAAGGTCCAACCGAGTTTAGCCAGGAAGGCGTCGTTCATCTCCCGAATCCTCCGGATGCCCAATCCCCCATGGGTCTTGGGCTGACAAACGTCCTCCCAGCTAATCAGGGGAATCTTGGTCCCATCGTGGAACGATCCCCACAAAAATCTCCGCATAGCTTGTTCAAGCGCATCACACAAGCCACGTGGTAATCTAACTATCTGCATCGTGTAGCTCGGGATGGCTGCGATGACCGATTGCACCAAGGTGACCCGTCCAGCAAAAGACAACGTGGAAGGGGCCCATCCCGACAATCGGCGATGAACGGTATCTAAAATGTGCTGGTAAGTGCGCTTACTGACCCGCTGGTGCAGGAGGGGAACCCCCAGATACCGTCCTAGGTCGGTAGTCCGAGGGAACGCGAGCGCCCGACTTAAGACCTGGCTAGTCGCAATGGGGACGTTCTTGGAGAAGTAGCAACGCGACTTCTCCGTATTCACACGTTGACCCGAAACGACGCAGAATGAATCCAAGATACCCCGAACCATGTGAACTTGGTCAATGGAAGCCTCCGCAAAGAGGATGAGATCGTCGGCAAAGAATAAGTGGGAAAGAGGGGGCCCGTTCCTACTCAAGCGGATCGAACGCCAACTACCGGAGGACACCGCATGATTAATCGCGTGGCCGAGCCTTTTCATACACAGCACAAACAGGTACGGGGAAAGAGGGTCGCCTTGGCGAAGACCGCGAGAAGGCAGAAAGGCCTCGCTACGCTCTCCTTGCCAGTTCACTTGAAAGGACACCGTAGTAATGCATTTCATGATGAGCGAACTAAACGAGGCAGGAAGACCAATATCGTGAAGAGTAGCTTGTATGAAGGTCCAATCAAGCCGATCATACACCTTCTCGAGGTCTACCTTGATTGCCATCAGCCCCTTCCGCCCAGTTTTGCGCTTCATAGAGTGAAGCACTTCCTGGGTGATGATGATATTATCAGTAATAAGACGTCCAGGCACAAAGCTACACTGGGTCGGGCTAACCAGCGTCGCTAGGTATGGTTGGAGCCGAAGAGATAAAATCTTGGTGAGGGCTTTGTAAAGCACAGTGCAAAGCGCTATCGGACGGAACTGAATAAGAGAAGTAGGGGAGGGGATCTTGGGAATAAGGACAAGGACAGTGCGGTTAATACCCGACTCCCAAACTTCGTGACGGAAGATACGCTGAAGGAAAGTAGTAATGGAGGGCCCGACAGTGTCCCATTGGGATTGATAGAAGAAAGCGATGAAACCATCGAAACCGGGGGCTTTGTTAGGAGCCATAGAAAAAAACGCCGACTTGATTTCGTCGGGGCTAAGCGGATGGGAAAGGTCCGCATGCATGTGAGGCGGGGTAGGAGGAAACTGCCCAGGAAGAGCCCCAGTGACAGGTGTCGGACCATCGGGTCTGTATAAGCCCTCCAGGTAACGCTGAGCCATGCCTCGGATAACAGCAGGATCGGAAATGACATGATCATGAGCGTCGCGAAGAGAAAGAATGTGGGCTAGACGACGACGGGAACGAGTAATGGCGTGGTAAAACTGAGTATTACGATCTCCCTGAGCGATTCACTGACTCCTGGACCGTTGGTGCCAGAATAGTTCTTCCTGATAGAGCACGGATTTGAGCTCGTTCCTCAGGGAGGACTCAAGAGCCTGAAGGAGGGGGAGTCTGTGGCCTCCACCGATTTCTGAATGCCCTCCAAACGGGCCATGAGTCTTTTCTTCCGATGGAAAATGTTACCAAACTTTGTGGTATTCCAGTGGTGTAGCTTCTTCGCAAAGCATAGGATCGCGCCACTGAAGTCCGAGGAGCTCGGGATCCAGTTGTCAGCTACCACTTGGGAGAAAGAGTCATGAGTAAGCCAAGTCGATTGAAAGCGGAAAGGCCGACTCGAAGGAGGGTGGGGGTCAGGAGCTTGGAACCGAATAAGGAGAGGTCGGTGGTCCGATTTGAGAAATGACAAATGGGTAACTCGGGTGCTCGGATGCGCGGTTAACCAGTCGGGAGAACTGAAAGCCCGATTGAGTCGGGCTCGGATAGTACCCCGCTGCCAAGTAAAACGAGGATCGGAAAAGCCAAGATCCTGGAGATTGCACTGAAACATACAATCTCTGAAGTGAGGATTAATAATAGGCTGGGTGTGGGAACCCCCGCGTTTATCGGCACTTTCTAGTTTAGCATTAAAATCCCCGCCAATAAGCCAGGGGACATTGATATGCGGGGCAAAACCGACCAGATAATGCCAAAGGTACTTTTGAAGCGCGTAGGTCTGGCTCGCGTAAATAGCAGTAAAGTCAAAAATCTGATTGTCCCACTGAATCCGAGTATGAATAAACTGACGGTGCGCTAGATAAATGCGAACGCCCACATTCTCCTTCCAGAGCAACCAAATCTCACCTGAGTAACCCATAGCCTCGACCCGGAAGGAATTTTGAAATCCCAAAGACTGAATAACACGTCTAGAGCGTTCTCCGCTAATACGAGGCTCAACTAAGACCACTAATCGGGGCTTGTGGATACGAATATAATTCCGCATAATGGGCTTGAAGGTCCGACCTCCAGCCCCTTGACAATTCCAGATAAAAATCGTCATAAAAGCTACCGGAGGAAAGGGACCTATCACGAGTCGGTCGGAACCGGGACAGCGGGCCCATTGGGATCGTGCCTAGGAAGGAATCCCGGAGGGGGAACAGGTTCCTCCATCTTGGTGTCGTGAGAGTCTGGCTCGGCCCTGCCACTCTGTTGTATGGGACATGGGTCGAGGGGTCGGGGAGGTGGGACCTCAAGAAGAGGATGGGGGAGAGGCGACGTGGCCCTTGATCCTGGGGGGTCAGAATGAGCCACATCCATGTCCTCATGGACCGAGCCTACGGGGAGAGGCAGAAGCGATGTCGGATCCGAGGAGACCAAGTCCGCGTGTGATGGTAAGGAAATGGCCACATGGGACGATTCGGGCTCGGATGGACTATGGGCTAAAGGATGGGGCTGCGGCAAGGGAGGATTATTGGGCCGTGGGCCTGCAGTGGGGGGATCCTGGGGGAGAGAAATGGGGGCTGGTCCATGGAGGGAAGCTTCTGGGCAGGAGAAGAGGTCGCTGGGCTTGGGGAGGAAGTCTGGCCCACTGTTGGACCCATCATGCTTGTGAACGACGCCATCCCCTTGCTGGTCAAGAGGCTTCCAGACGTTACGTTTCTCGAGCCCCTCGTCTGTCTTGCGTCTCTTCCGGATGAGAAATTGGTAACGTGAGGAGACCGCTGGTCAGGAGAGGACGAGAAGGGACTAACTAGTGTTCGAGAAGAGTTGATCGTTGGGGGGTCACCCGTTGGAATCAGTGTTTGAAATACCGTACCGTACCGGTCGGTACCGGCTGAAAACCGGTACCGGTACTCCTTAAAAAATTCCGGTGGAAAATTTCGGTCGGTACCGGCCATTTCCGGTCGGTACCGGCCGGAACCAAAAATTTCAGAAAATATCGGACCATTCCGTAAAAAATGAACTTTTTCAGGGACCATTTTGCAAAAAATCAAACATTAACCCCAAAA
>JANVCQ010672082.1:0-15927 GCA_025531925.1 Erythroxylum plowmanianum | reverse complement strand
TGGTCTTGGAGTCGAACTCTCCAACACCTTCAAATCGAAGCTCGACCAGCTCTGGATCAATGTCGTCGTGATCAAGCTCCTGGGCCGCAAAATCGGGTTCAACCTGCTGAAAGATCGCCTCCATTCCCTCTGGACTCCTACAGGCCCCCTGAAACTTGTGGATTTAGAAAATGATTTTTTTCTTATAAATTTTAAGGAAGAATCTGATTACCTTCATGCTTTGACGCAGGGCCCGTGGATCCTCGCCGGTCATGTCCTCTCCGTGCAGCCCTGGTCGCCTGACTTTCGCCCCGCTTCCGGCAAGATCACCCACGCTGTCGCGTGGGTACGTTTCCCCGACCTACCCATAACCCGCTACCATCCTTCCATACTTACCGCCTTAGGTAATCTAGTCGGGCGAACAGTGAAAATCGATGAGACAACCCTACAAGCTTACCGCGGTCGATTTGCCCGGGTGGCGGTAACCCTCGACCTCAGCGCCCCTCTCCGCTCAGTGATCAAACTGGACGGCGAGCAGATTCGCATTGCCTATGAGGGCCTCCCGCAGATCTGTTTTCACTGTGGTCGTGTCGGCCATGGGTCCTCTGCATGCCCCGTTCGTCCGACCTCATCGGTCGCGCCCGACGCTCCTCCAGCTCACCCGACCCCGATTGCACCGGTTGCTACCAGCTCCGCACCCCTTCCCCCCTCAAACAGCCCCACCCCCTTTGGCCCATGGATGCAGGTTCAGAGGCGAGCTCGCCGGACCCCGAACCCCGCCATGGCCAGATCCTCCAGTGACTCCACCGTTCCTCCCATCGGGTCGCGAGGCTCGCGCTCGCAGCTCCTGAGGCGTCCCATCCCCCAAAGGTTCGCGCCCAAACGGTCACTGACGCCTCAACGATTCACCTACCCCTTCCGCCTCTCTCCCTTTCGGCTGCTCGTCAGGACCCCTTATCTCTCCCTAGACGCTCATCTGGTTTAAAGCCATCTCTACCGCGCACGACGTCGTCCACGCCACAGCAAAATCGCCTCCTGGGCCAAGGCCAACCGGTCACCCACCAAGCCCAAGCCCCATCAGCCCTTCCATTGCAGGCCCCCTCTCCATTAGGCCCAGTCCACCCCAGCCCAGCCCCCACTCCCCTCCCGTCATTGGCCTCTAGTGGCCCGACTGTCTCGGCCCCAGCACCGTGCCCTTCTGGGCCCACATCTAGCCACCTCGCCCTCTCCATTCCGTCTCATGCAGACCTGGTTGTTTCCGACCCCGACCTGACGTTGCCCGTCCCGGTTCCCTCACAGGCCAGCGCCATGGATGAGGACTCAGGCGACCCACGCAGCTCTCACCCTCCACCTCTTCCCTCCGAGACCACCTCTGAGTCAACACATCCCTGACCCCCGGACCCTCCTCCACAGCCGGATACTGAGGTCCTTATTGTCGATCAGGATACCCAAATGGCCGACTTCGGCCCAGGGCCCACACTCTCTCCAGATCCGGACCAAACCAGTTCTGTGGTCAATCTCCCTTCCGTTTGATTTTATCCTGACTACTTTTTGTCATGACGATTTTTATATGGAATTGTCAAGGGGCTGGAGGTCGGTCCTTCAAGCCCATCATGAAGAATTACATACGTATTCATAAACCTCGCCTTGTTGTCCTAGTGGAACCTCGTATCAGTAGTGGTCAGGCAGAGAAAGTCATCCGTACTCTGGGCTTTGTCCACTCCTTCCGGGTTGAAGCGGAGGGGTTTTCGGGCAGAATATGGCTAATATGGACACCAGAAATTACAGTCTGCATACGCTTCGCTCACCGCCAATTTGTGCATACCAGTATCGAGTGGGGCCACTCCCAAATTGAATTCACAGCCATTTATGCTAGCCCGTCCCATGCCTTTCAGAAGTTCCTCTGGCACTACCTCCCCTACATAGCGCGCACTGTCACTCGCCCTTGGCTCCTAGGTGGTGACTTTAATGCCAAATTGGATAGCCGCGATAAACGTGGTGGCTCTCGGCTTCAACCCATAGTCAACCCTCATTTCCGCGATTGTGTGCATCTCTGTAATCTTCAGGAAGTCGCTTTTGCAGGGCCTCGTTACACGTGGCGTCGTGGGCAGGTTAGGGCTTGGTTAGACCGCGCGTTTTGTTCTCCTTCTTGGCACGACGAGTTCCCCTTTACCAAGGCTACGCACCTACCTTTTTTGAAATCTGATCATCGACCCCTCCTCATCACTTTTACTGGCCCCGTCCCTCACCCGCCATTACAGTGACCTTTCCGGTTTCAATCCGCTTGGCTCATGCATGAGGACTTCGGTCGAGTCGTGGCTGAACACTGGCCTCATTCGTCGTTGAACCTCATTGGCGCATTGGCTCACTTTTCGAACATCCTTTCCCTCTGGAATAATGAGACTTTTGGGAACATTTTTCATTGCAAAAAATGTCTCATGGCCCACTTGCCCGGCATCCAACAATCCTTGGAAGATTCTGACTCGTCATCCCTCCAGGCGCTTGAGGAGTATCTGCAGACTGAAATAATGAGACTTTTGGGAACATTTTTCATTCCAAATCCAAGCGTCGTCAAACTCGCATTACCTCTTTAACTACTGAGGATGGAACCGTTCACACCGACCCTCTGGCCCTCCGGGACTTAGCCCGTTGTCACTTCATGGATCTCTACCGATTAGACGGGCCTTCTTCCCCTGGTTGGCACCTTCAGGGACATTTTCCAACCCTTCCCCAGGCTACCACTGATGATCTCACCCGGTCGTTATGCCCTGAGGAAGTCCGAACTACTTTCTTCTCCATGGCGCCTAACAAAGTTCCTGGCATTGACGGTTTACCAGCTTTATTTTACCAGTCTCAATGGGAGATTATCGGTCAGTCTGTGACGGATTTCCTACAGCAGGTCTTTAGTCACGGCCTCTGGGATGATAATCTCAACCGTACCATTCTGGTACTTATTTCCAAAATCCCGTCACCGACTTCGCTCCGTCAATTCCGACCGATCGCCCTCTGTACCGTCTTATACAAAAGCCTCACCAAGATTCTGGTTAACCGCATTAAACCGTATCTCGGCGACCTGGTCTCTCATACGCAATGCAGTTTCGTCCCGGGCTGCCTGATTACCGACAACATCATCATCACCCAGGAAGTCATTCATTCCATGCGAAGGAAATCCGGTCGTACGGGGTTCATGACCATCAAAGTGGATTTGGAAAAAGCATATGATCGTCTTCATTGGGCCTTCATCCATGACACTCTTCTTGATGTGGGCCTTCCGGGCACTCTTATTATCCTCATCATGAAATGCATCACTTCGGTCTCCCTCCAAGTTAACTGGCAGGGGGATTTAAGTGAACCATTCCTCCCTTCTAAAGGTTTATGTCAGGGCGACCCCTCTCCCCCTACCTCTTTGTTCTTTGTATAGAACGCCTGGGGCACGCCATCTCCCACCGGATCTCCCAAGATCAATGGCGGCCGATCAAGTTGAGTAGGAATGGGCCGCCCCTGTCTCACCTATTTTTTGCAGATGACCTCATCCTTTTCGCGGAGACTTCGCTTGACCAGGTTACCATTATTCGTGAAACTCTTAACTCTTTTTGTGCCGCTTCTGGGCAACGGGTGAGTCTAGCTAAATCCCGTTGCTTTTTCTCTCGTAACACCTCGTCCTCAATTTGTCACTCCCTCAGCAGCGCCTTGGGTGTCTGCAGGACCAATGATCTGGGCCGGTATCTTGGCGTCCCCCTTCTTCATCGACGGGTCACTCGTCGCACTTATCAACCCATTCTGGACAAGGTCCACCAGTGTCTCTCAGGCTGGTCGACCAAATTTCTTTCCTTCGCGGGGCGCCTTACGCTGCTTCAATCGGTCTTAGCTGCCATTCCGAGCTACACCATGCAGACTGTCTGCCTCCCTCGTCGTCTCTGTGACGCGATAGAACGGGCCATGCGCCAATTCCTATGGGGTTCGTCGCACGATCAACGCAAAGTGCACCTTGTCCATTGGAACGACGTGTGCCGACCCAAGGAATTGGGCGGGCTCGGCATTCGGCGCATTAGGGAAACCAATGATGCATTTCTTGCTAAACTTGGCTGGACCTTCATCACCAATCGGACCTCATTGTGGGTTCAGGTGCTCGCTGGCAAATACCGCTTCGATGCTGATCACATTCCCCTCTCCCTGCCTACCACCGGGGGATCTATGGTGTGGAGAAGCATCCAAGCTACCTGGCCAATCGTTCTTCAAGGCTTGAAATGGATGATCGGCGATGGCTCCAGGACGCGCTTCTGGCTCGACCCATAGGTGGTGGGCACTGGGCCACTTCTCCCTCACGCCACTCATTCTATTCCCGAAGCCTCCCTGCTCTTGCCTACCTCCACCTTTGTTACTTCTAGTGGCCATTGGGATTGAGCCAAATTCCAATCGTGGCTTCCTTCCTCGATATGTCGGCTTATCGCCGGTACTTTCCCACCCCATCCCCTCCTCGGCCCCGATAAACTGGTCTGGGGTGCTTCAGACAGCGGGCTTTTTACAATTGCGTCAACTTACTCCATGCTATTGGGTCACGACTTCGAGGCGTCGCACGGGATTTGGCCGACCATTTGATAGTGGCCGGGACCGCCACGTACCCGTTCATTTCTCTGGCTGCTCGGGCGTGATCGACTCCTCACGAATCAGCATAGGGTTCGACTGCAACTCACAATGGACAACCGTTGCCCTCACTGTTCTTTCGAGGAGTCTTCCCTTCACGCAGTACGGGATTGTTCTAACGCTCGTAGGGCCTGGACCATGCTGTGCCCTCACCTCCCTGTGTTCGCTTTTTTCACTCAGCCTCTTCGGGAATGGTTGCACAATAATCTCCACACTTGCAGTCGGGTTCAGGGTCATGATTGGGCGACCGTTTTCGAGCTCACCTGTTGGTTTCTTTGGTCTTGGAGGAACAAGTCGGTTTTTGATAATCATTTTACTTGGCCCGCTTCCCCTAACGCTCTCATTTTGTCTTATGCAGATCATCTACATCAGGCATCCGCGAGGCGCAGCACCCCTGGCCGTCGACTCCAGCCCCGTTCTGAGCTTCTCCTCAGTTGGACCAAGCCACCACCAGGTTGGATCAAATTGAACACTGATGGGGCCAATAACCGTACTTCTTTCACAGTGGCTGCGGGTGGCATTTTGCGCGACAGCGTCGACAATTGGCTGGGAGGTTTCACTCAGAACCTGGGTTGGTGCGCTCCCCTGTCAGCAGAACTCTGGGGCGTCTTCACCGGTCTCTCCCTCTCCTGGCAACTGGGTTTTCGCCGCATTGAGCTGGAGGTGGACTCGGTCGAAGTACACACCCTGCTCGCCTTAACCGCGCGCCGCATTCAGGCGGCCAATCCTATTGTCCTGGACATTCACGAGTTACTCTCCCGCAATTGGTCTGTTGCACATCGACACGTCTACCGAGAGTGCAACAGGTGCGCAGATTGACTGACCTCCCAGGCAGCCCACTCCACTGTTGGGGTTACTTTTTTTGGCACTACACCCTCCGAGTGCCATCATTTCCTCATTGAGGATCAGTCCGGGACCTGTGTCCCACGCACTGTTATGTAATTAGCTCCGACTTTCCCTTTAAAGAAAAAAAAAAAAAGAGGTAGAGCCCAAAATTGACAGGTGTTGGATAAAGCTTATGGAAATTCATAAATAAAAGATGATAACTATTGGCATTGCTTATTATTGTTAATTACAGGTAACTAACGATCGTTATATTTAATTATATTTAGTATAGATAATTGATAAATGATATTGAACAAGAAGATTAGATAATAAAATATATTTATATTTATTAAATTAAATATAAACAATTTTTAGAAGTAAATACCTTGAATTAGTATTTGATAAACAATTGTACAGATTAATACAAAAAAATTATTTGTGCTGAAAAAGCAAAATGGATGATGTTTTAAGATAGATAATTAGTTAAAATAAAATGAATACTCTTTTGTTAATAAAGAAAGATAAAATTTTTAAAATGATTAATTAATTATCGTCTATATTTTATATATGAAATAACTTATAATAAAAATATTGAATAAAAACTCTCGTACAACTTCATAATTTTAATTTCTCCGCTTATATGAAAGCTCTTAGAGTACTAAACTTCACAAATTTGATTATCTTGTATCGCATTTTGGTGATTTTAAACATAAACTACTCTTTCTTTAAAATCTATACCCAAAATAATTTATGTCTAACCATGATTGAGGTTTCTCCTCCACCTAAATTTGAATCAAACAAGAGGTTTCGTTTTTCAACTTGTTAGGAATACATCCACCAATAAACATAGGACATGATTTAAGTGTTCATTATTACTACGTCAAACATATGCAATAGTGTTGCATCTAGATAGACATACAAACGACCAATGAGCGGGGAGCCTTCCAGCTAAGGCTTGGAAAACGCGTTGATCCACTGTAGTTTTAGTGACAAGACCTACCCGTGAGCTCAAAAAATGATGAATGTTTGTGCTTATAAATCAAGTCCAACTTAGCATCTCAAGCCTATGCAACCATTTCAAGTCCGAAAAACAGCACCTCTAATTTAAACTTGTGGATTTAGGAATGTCAATTTTAACTTGACCGAGTTGATCGAGTTACAGGCAGACCATAAGCTATAAGTTGAGCTCGGCCTGAAACATAAAAAAAATGTCATTTTTTAAAAAAAAATGTCATTTTAAAAAAAAAATATATATATATCTAAGGTTGGGCCGTTGACATCCTTATATGGATTTATGGATTTAAGGTAAGTTGTGCTCGTCCCTCTAGTCCCAATTTTTCATATATTACAATATCATAGTTTTCATTATAACCACCATTTTAAATGATTAATGTAAGGTTTTTATTGTTAAGATATTTTATTAATTTTTTGACATTATTTATAATTTGATCTAATTAGTTATTTGGGGAATATGATTATAATTATTCGAAGAAAAGATTTATTTGGGTTAAAATACTAGATAGGATCTAATATTGGTAAAATCACCATCCACCTAAATTTGAATCAAACAGGAAGTTTCCTGGCACGCTTTTTTTATTTACTCGTTTCGATTTTCAACGTATTAGGGATACATCCACCAATAACCAAAGGACATGATTTAAATGTTCATTATTAGAACGTCAAACGTATGCAATAGTGTTGCATCTAGATAGATCTACAAACGACCAATGAGCAGGGAGCCTTTCATCTAAAGCTTGGAAAACGCGTTGATCTATTGTAGTTTTAGTGACAAGACCTACCCATGAGCTCGAAAAATGATGAATGTTTGTGGTTATAAATCAAGTCCAACTTGGTATCTCAAGCCTACGCAACCATTTCAAATTCCAAAAACAGCACCTCTAATTCAAACTTTTGGATTTAGGAATATCATTTTACCTTGGCCCAACTCAATTTTGACCCAACTCAATTTTGACTTAAGTTAACCAAGTCATAGGCAGGCCACGAGTTACAAGTCAAGCTTAAGCTGAATGGCTCAACCGAAACATAAACAAAACGACATCATTTTTAACTTTTTAAAAATATTTATATAAAGTTGGGTCGTTGACATCCCTATAGGGATTTATAGATTCAAGGTAAGGTGTGCTCGTCCCTCTCATCTCGATTTTTCATATATTATCATATTATAGTTTTTTTGTATAACCACCATTTCTAATGATTAATTCAAGGCTTTTATTGTTAAAATATGTGTTAAGATATCTTATTCATTATTTTTTTGGGCATTATTTGTAATTGGACCTAGTTGGTTATTTGGGGAATATGATTATGATAAGTATTCTATCTTGTGAGAGATTCTTGAAGAAAAGTTTTATTTGGGTTAAAATCTTAGTGAAGATAGGATTTAATTGGGATAAAATCACCATACAAAAATAATTTTTAGATATTTGGTGATTTTAGGAACAACCCATTTTTGGTAATTTTATCTATCTATGGAACCTAAATTTTCGAATAACCTATCAACATTGGATAGATGTCTTTACTCTACCTATTGCGTGAATTTTCTGGGCTGTATTATTACTATTTTTTGTGGAAAAATGAATAGTATATGGTGACTTGGTAGCTGTATCTTCGGTGATCTTGAGTTATCTTTGACAACTGATATTTGGTGATTTGTGTAATCTATTGTTGTTGTGTTCTACACAAATATACTAGGATTTTTGGATAGCTACTTGATCAGCTCTTTTAAGAGAGAAACATGCAGATTCTTGATTGTATGTGCAGTCGTGTTTGTATGATGTTTCGGTGATGAAAAGTTTGCTCCATTGATGGTTATTGATGTTGTTGTGTGCGTGGATTGATTGTGAATCCTCTCAAAAATTCACAAAAGATATTGTTTTACCACTTCCCACACTTTCCGCTAATGAAGCTTCACATTTAGGGTATATATCTCAAATGTTTTCTTTATTTATGTCCTTATTGTTTCAATCACTTTAGTTGTTTTTGTAACATCCCACTAACATAGAGTATATACCCGAACATTTAGAGAACATTTAAGTACATATCCTATGACAATGATATGTTAGAGAAAACATAATCTCTTAAATGACATCATAAAGAATATACAATACTTAAAACCTCAACACTTCATTTCATTCCTTGACAAAAGTTTACTTTGCAGTCACTAAAACAAATATTTACAATCCTTTAGTCTCTATGTCAAAGAAACGACAAAATACAATCTATAACTCCTCTAATGTCACCTGACAGGCCTTTGAGCCATAACTTAATCCAAAATGTTCCTCTAGAAAATCTTAGAAACTAGGTCTCCTGTCTCGTATATAAAAAGTCAAGTTGCAATTTTTGATAAGTTTTCTGAATTCAATGAGTGAACTATCATTGATGATCTCACTCAGGTCAAATACACAAATACCATACATTTCACTTACATTCTTTCAGAACATGTATAATCCAATCAATCACATTATCATGGCATATTACTTTATCATCACAATTTCAGAAAAGATTTCATAATCAGATATTTCATCATCATCATCATCACATCCAGTCTGAAATACCTCAATGAAGTGGAGTCTGGGTGGTCTAATAGTACGTAGCCTTATCCCTACATAGTAGAGAGACTATTTCCAGTAGACCTATATGCAAATGAGACAATATAAAAGTGATGCAAGTTACAGAGAAAAATGTAAAACTAGCGCGGTAAATTATTATGTAAATAAAATTACAATAAATACATAAATAAATGAAAATAAAAATAACAGGGTATATTTGATGGAATCTAGATCTACGAGTACCTGAGAGGCTGAAAAGTCCATCTCTTCTTGTCTTTAATTGAGTTAGGAGTCTTTACTCAGAGACTCTGAAGGTATAACGTCCTACTGTCCCTACACACTTGTTCTGTGAAGCCAAGTTTAATGCCCGTAAGCTTTGTCCAAGACTTACCCTTATAGAAGGGAGAGAGGACATTGGGTATGACTTCCTACGTGATAATCTACGTATCGCGAATAACGTCTCCTAATAACCGCTATACTATTTTGGCAAACTTTAAAGGTTAATCCTTTACCTTTATCCAATCACGTCAAACTTTTCTATTACTAGCCACTACCTTATTAAGGACCAACTCTAACATATCCTCTTTGATCACTTCCCTCCAGTTCTTCATCAGAGGGCCTCCTGTGTATATGCCCAAACTACCTAAGCCTAGTCTCTCTCAACTTGTTAGCAAAGCTAGCTATCTGTAGTCTATCTCTCACCATTCAGTTTCGGATCTTATCTCTCTTATTAATGTCACACATCCACCAAAGCATACACATTTCTACTACCAACAACTGTCTTGTATGCCTACGTTTGACAGGCCAATACTCAGTCCCATATAACATGGTTGGACGGATCACTGTTTTATAAAACTTCCCCTTGAATGTTAAAGGAATCTTTTTGTCACATAAAACCCTTGATGCACTTTTCCATTTGACCCATCCATATCTAATATGATGTACTATATCAGTATCGATATTACCATCACTCTGAATTACGAACCCAATATAATTAAAACTCGGTCTTTGTGGTATGATGTCAGTATCAATTGCTACCACCGCCTCATGTACCATCTGGTTTCCCAAAAAGTTATATTCTAAATATTCTGTCTTAGACCTGCTTATTCTAAAACCTTTCGATTTTAACGTATCTCTCCAATATTCTAGCTTCAAATTGACCCCCTCCTTGGTCTCATCAATTAGGATAATATTGTCAGCAAATAACATACATCAAGGTACCTTTCCTTAGATATGTTTCATAAGTTCACCTAACACTAATGTGAATAACAAAGGGCTTAACGCAGATCCTTGATGGAGTCTAACACTAATAGAAAACACTTCCGTGTCGCCTCCTATCGTCCTTATGCTAGTCAATGCTCCTTCATACATATCCCTAATTACGTTAATATAGGTCATAAGAAGGCCCTTTGCCTCCAGATACCTCTATAAGAGGTCTCTAGGAACCCTGTCATACGCCTTCTTCAAATCAACAAAAACTATATACAAATCATGTTTTCGTTCCCTATAGGATTCCATGAGTCTACGGAGTAGATATATTGCTTCTGTCATGGACCTACCAGACATAAATCCAAATTGGTTGGTCGAACAGAAGCAACTCTCCAAATTCTCTTTTCAATTACCTTTTCCCACAGCTTCATAGTGTGACTTAATAGTTTGATGCCTCTATAGTTGTGACATTATTGGATGTCCCCTTTCTCCTTATATAAGGGGATCAACCTACTTAATCTCTTTTCATCTGGCATTTTGGCTGACTCTAGGATCACATTAATAAATTGAACCAACCACTTAATATCGATAACTCCTCACCACTTTCATACCTCTATAAGGATCTCGTCTGGCCCTATGGCCCTTCCGCTCTCCATCCCTCTTAAAACCTTTGTAATTTCCCCCTCGTACCCTTCCATATGAGCAACTGTTAAGAAAATGCCCCGACACGAAGGGTTCGGCTAACTCTACGTTGCCCACTATCTCTTTATTATACAGGCCATAAAAGTATCTATGTCATCTCCTCTTAATGCCTTGGGCCTCTGTGAGTACCTATCCTGCTTCATCATGTATATAGCAAATTTGGTTGAAATCATTCGTTCTACGTGCCCTATCTCCTGCTAGCTTAAAAATCCTCCCTTTAATATATCCAAGTCCCTGTACATAGTCTCATATGTTTCTTCTCTAGCCACTGAGATAGTTTTCTGTGTCTTCTATTTTGCCAGTTTTCTTTGTCTTCTATTTTGCTAGTCTATACCTTACTTAAGTAATAACTACTGTGCCCACCGAAGGGGTCTAATAGCATACACATTCTCGTAATAGTGGAAGAGCTCACAAAGAAAATACTGAAGTGGCTAGCGAGAAAATCTCAAGGCCTAGTAAGGAGAGATTCTACGGGTGGAAAGATGTTGCATGCAACACTTCTAATCATAACAACATCAGTAAATAGAAATAATAATAAAAATAACAAAATATATGGATACAAATAAAATAATGAAAATAATACTAATAATAATACTACTCAAAGATGCTAATAATAATAATAATAAAACTAATACAAATACGAAAAGACAATAAATAATTACATAATAATAAAATAGTACTAAGATAAAACAAAGGCAAGTAGTAACTAGTGTGCCAACTGAAGGGATCCTCAGTCCTGTATAAACACACACGTTCTTGTCACAATGGAAGAGCTCACAAGGAAAATACTGAAGTGGCTGGCAAGAAAGCCTCTGGATATTCTACAGATAGAAAGATTTTGCGTGAAACACTTTATACCCAGAATAAATAAAAACCTTGACTAATAAGGGAGGTCGCATATGACAAAGGTGTATGTTAATAACTGGAAAAAAATAGGAAAAGATTGATGGAAGAAGATTGTATCCTATCAACAATCTCTAGTTGTAATTACATGTAGGAAAAGGATTGACCTAAGTTGTAGTGCAGATGGTGATATTCCCATTAGGGAATCGTCGAATGCACAAGTATCCAAAGTACGAAAAGCTATTTCAACAGAGTGTTAATAAATGCCTTGGTAAATGACAAAACAATTTTCAAAACACTCTTTCTCTCTCTCCCCCTGTCTCTCACCATCTACAACTACAATAAAGAACTCCAAACTTCACGACATTACGTGCTACGCAATCCGAGCCTTTAAGAAGTAATACAACCATCGTTGCTAATCGTCTAACTTAAATTAGCAACTCCCAACTAGCAAATTCATCTAATTTACAAATAGAGACGAAACTACGTTAGAGGAAGGGGACTTTGATTAAACAGACCCAATATATACAGGAAGAAGAAGCAAACTCCTAACCCTAAATTGCTTATCAAAAGAATTGAAAAGCACAATCAAAACCAATGGAAGAACATGTATGCAGAGAAAAAGTTTCACATTCCATAAGGCAAATAAAACCAGTGACACCTCCTACCCAGAAAACCTCGTTTCTCTTGACATACAAAATGGAGAGCTTTAGTAAGTAACTCAAAATGAAGGACACTAGTTGAAAAGCATGTTGTTGCTAAGTACCTCTAACACTCAGAACCTCCCATAGCTATACATAAATCAATGTAAGAAACTTACTATGATCAATATAAACCATGGCAACTATTAATAACATAAATACACATAACAGACCCAGAGAATCGTGACCTCCTCAAACCTCCAAACACAAAACCTATATTAGAAAAACTCAGGACTCGCCCTAGAAAGTGCAAGAGGGATACAAAGAGAAAGCAAAAGAATTAATAGGGGAGCTTAAGAGAGTAAAGTAGGGAGAGGAACGATATCTTACTTGCACTAATGCCAAAACGAAAATGCTAAATTGCTCCCATACCTTTAATTGTTCAAGACAAAACAACTGTTAACTCCCGGTGGGTTGTTGTTATCTGGAAAATTTTGAACCCTCGTACTATTTTGGATGTATTCTCATTGCAGTCCAAAGGTAGGCAGGTGAGAGAGACTTGTTTAGGCAACCAAACAGAGAAAAAAAACAATATTCTCAAAAGAAACAAACAAGCAAATGAAACTGAACTTGGAAAGGCCAAACATAGATAAGCGTCGGATACATATACTGGCCTATTGGGCTCAGTCAGATACAGAAATCATGGAGCAAAGCTCTACATGCAGAATTCTGAGATTAAAACTCTTTCAGATTGGCTACTCTGATCACAACGCCTTTATCTGAATATGTATTTTACGAAATGCATCAAATAATAGAATATGCCATGAATAACATTCATTTATGATGCACAGATAGAATCTTATATTCATCGGACCTCAGTCTGGCATTCAACTTTCATTAAATATTCTAAAATGATTCAGAATTCAGTTGCAAATAGATATCATTCAAATTTCAGATGCAAATAGAATACTTCCAATATATTCCCGAATATCAAACTCTTCGGACCATTAAAGTACAAAATTCACAAATAGTTCAATAATTGGAAGTTAAACAAAATAAATCAATCCTAGGAATGTCATTTAGGTTAACTCACAATATGCTCCAATTTATGCTATTACCTAGATGGTCTGGCAATGTCTAAATGTCGTTCAACTTGAGCGTCTAAAATCATACAATTCACACATAATTCACATTATATAGTCGATCAATCAAATACTTATTCATTTTTACACATATATACATATGTTATGTCAATGCATGCTCAATGATTATCCCGGGTATGTTTCCTTTGTTCACATCTCATGATCATTCATACTTCAAAACTCATATATGTCTAATATATCTTTGGTTTACACCTCAATAATACAAATTTATTCAAAGTTCATCACTCAATCATGTACTAAGGTTCATAGCTCAATACGTTTGATTATTATAACATCATCATTCAATCATTTATCAATCCTTTCCTAGTGAATTCAAATGACAATAAATTTTGGCAGAGAGGAAGACAATATGATAGGAACTTGTGGTTCAAATTTCAAGTCAATCGGAGGTCCAAAGAAGAAGTTATGGTCAAAAGAGTGAAGGGTGTTAAAAGCTGTCAAACATCTGTGCACCTTCACTGTCACGATCGTGCACAACACTTCCTGATGCTTCCTCTCTATAATGATCGTGCAACCCCCTAATGTCCCCTTTTTGTTGCAATAGTGCTTGTGCATGATTGTGCACTACCTCTTATTTAACCTTCATTCTAACTTTTCTCAAAACAAAATTTCTGGTCAATTTTTCATGGCCATTTTGACAAGAAAAATGAAGTATTTAGGCAATACATTCTTCTAAAATAATGTTTCCATATATATTAAGTTTCTAATGAACTCAAAGTCATACAATTTGGTTCGATATTCTTCAAGTTATATCCAAAATACTACAGACTATTCTCAAGTAGTGATAAAATCCTAAACTCAACTTCAAGCCAAAATTTGAAACTCTTAGAGAGAGAATTAAATTTCAATTTCTTCAATGAAAAATATATCCATATGTCTCTAGTTTAATATAAACTTAAAAGCATCCTGTGTTGATGTCTACATATCAAGTTATGTCCAAAATATTAATTCATGTTCAGTGAAAACACCACAACTAACATATTCTAGCAATTCTTCTTTCACTTTTCTAGATCCTTTTACACTTTATACCAAAGTTAAGACAACTTCTTTGTAGTTCATCAATTATACCTCTATTAGGCCTGAATCATACTGCAATTTCTCATCAATAACATCTCCAATTTCATTTCAAAATTATTCAATTGATATCTCACAAATCCTAGTCTTTCATGCATCAAAAATCAATCGGAAACTATTACATTCATTTCATTCCAATTCAAGCATGATTCACATACTACAAAGTATACCATAAAGATCATATCGCCACTTACTTATTAGGCTAACAATTTAGTTCAAACTACAAATTATACTAGTCCTCCAAGTAGGCAAAATTTATCACAAACTTAAAGAGAAGATGAGCTAGTTTTAGTAAAAATATAAGACAATAAACAACTAGTTTCTTGGCTGTTTTGCGAAAGGTTAAGGTGTGAATTTCGTGTACCAATTTAGTTAGAGTAAAAACAAGAATACAGAGAAAAGTTTGAAGCAATTTTGGTGGAGCAATGTGAGGAAAACAGCATAAATGTTGCTGTTGGAGTTTACTTCATCAATATGCTAGGTGTCAATAACTTACAAAGACATATGTCTTAAGGCATACTAGCCATTTGTTCAACATTATGCTGCCACTAATCCACTCATTATGCTGCCATTTTTAACCCTTTAATCAGTCCACATTTCTCATTATAATTGGTCTATTTGTCAATTAATTACTAGTTCATTTGTCACCAATTTAGCTGTGCCAAATATCACTCAATTTTAGACTTAATTACCCTAATTTTCATGTATCAATTTATCATACCACTTGGCATTTGTCATAGTCCATGTACATTTAATCCATCAATTTCCCAATTCATAATATTTAATTCTAATTTGCTAATTGAAGTCCAATCATACCAAAATTCAAGATAAACAAAAACACAATTCACGTCATGTTCACTTAACTCTTTTCATACCTTGCACTACAAGAAAAATACCCCTTCAGTGACGTTTTAAAAACGTCACAAATGTTAAAAAACTATCATAGATTGTTATTTGTGATGTTTGTGAAAACGTTGCAATAAATGTCGTTGAAGGTGGAGTAAGGAAACGGTTTCCTCGACGTTTTGTAGAAAACGTCAAGGAAACCTAGGCTATTTCTCGACGTTTTAGAAAACGTCATAAAAGCTTAAGGGAATGGGCGACGAGTGAATTAAACTTCGTGGAAACCCTGACGCTTTGTGCAACGTTTATTAGATGTCGTTGTAGCTTGACAATCTACGATGTTTGGGATTAAACGTCGCCAATTATTAGTTTGAAAATATATTTTTTAATTATATTAAAATAAGTTTATTTCAATAAATTTTCAATTTTATATAATTA
>JANVCQ010672067.1:0-15927 GCA_025531925.1 Erythroxylum plowmanianum | reverse complement strand
ATAATAATAATAATAATAATAATAATAATAATAATAATAATAATAATAATAATAATAATAACAATAATAATAATAATGTATTAATTATTCCATTAATTTAACTTAACTGGATAGAAAAATTGATTAAATTATATATAAATTTAAAAGAATTACACAATTACATGTGGATTAAAATTTTCTTATATTAGATAAAATTTATCAGTCAGTTATTACTCAAATTTCATTTTGCAATGAAAACATTTGAAAAATCAGTTTGCACTTTCTCGCAAATCCTCAAGCAAATTATATCTTTCACAGGCATGACATGTTAAGTCACTCTGGTGAAAAGGTGTCATGTGTCTAACTCAACATGTCATACCTGTGACATACAATGTGTTTGATAAATCGAACTGTTGAGTTTCCTCTTACCCTTTTGAATAAAAATATAGGTTAAGTCCTTATTACAACAAATTTGGTAGAGAAATAATAAAAAACATTTTTAAAATTCGCTTGACATCTAAATTCACTTTCACAGGTGTGACTTAACATGTCACACTCGTGACATTTATATTTTTCATAAAATACGTTAATTGTACGTTTAGAAAAATTTGCCGCTAAATTGCAGAACATCTTTCCATAGATATCCATAGATGTCTGTCAAAATTTGCAATTGATACGACAATTATTTAAAGATGTATACATCGAGCTTTTTCACACAGACGATATTGATTCATAGGTTGGGTATTTAAATACACATTGTTATAAATGAAGTTTATTCGGTTGTTAGAAATGAAATTTGTAAATAATTAGTGTTACTTTAATAAACATTTAATATGTTTTAAATTTTTCTAAAGAAGCCTTCCTTTTATTTAAAATTTGGTTCAGAACAATTCCATTAGATTCTAATTCCATTCCAATTCGGTTAGCTTCCTTTTGTTCTACTTGTTCAAAATGAATTACAGAGAAACTGTCTATCAGGTTCAGAAAATTAAATCTATTATTCGGTGTCTAACAAAGGAAACTTCTCTATCACAAAACTAGGTCAAATACTTCTCTTTCTCTATTATTTCATATTTTTAAGTAGGAAGAAGAAAAGCTACATGAATATTGCACAAAATATCTACTTCATTTAGCATTGTTTTCTACTTGATAATAGAAGAAATTTTGTACTAAGAATTGTATTGAAGGGTTCCTGAGAGCTAAAGACAATGACATTAAGTTAGCTACAAAAAAATTGAAGGCTTGCCTTTCTTGGAGCGAAAGCATAATTATTGGTATTTTCATGATAATTTTTATAAGAATTATTTTGATTCTTTTATTTTTTAAAAAAATTCTTTTGAAATGTAGAGAAATTATTCTTCTATTTTTAATTTTCTTTTGAAATGTAGAGAAATTAAGAGCAAATGAATTTTTCGCTGAACTCACAGAAGGGCTTGCTTATTTAGTAGGTCACTATGAAAGTTATAAACCTGTTTTGGTAATTTTTAAACTCTATCAATTATGTCTAATTGTTTCGTCATCTTTGTTTTCTTATTTATGGAAGGTAATATTCATATGTATTTGTCTTGTTCATATATGTAACTTTTTTAAAATTTTATGTTTATTTTATCTAACTTTTAACATCTTTATGAAAGATGCTAACTTTTTATATTTTTAAACATAAATCATCATATTAATAGCACACTTGATGTTATACCTTTATGTTATTCTTGTTATTTTTGTAATGTGTTGTCTTGTATTAATGTATGATTCAAAATTTTATTTTTATTATAGGGTATCCGACTATTTGTTGAATGTTTGATCATCACCACGATTGTATCTTCATTGGATTTTGGAGAATCACTAGAATTTCCTAAAGACCTTTCCACAAATCAATAGTTAAAGATGGCTTACACTCCTCAAGGTTTTCATTTACAGCGTCACCGTATTTTGACTCAAACAAACCACTGTATCTTACTTTAATTGCACTAACTTTTAGGTCCACTAACGATTCTTCTTTAACCTCATCATACATTAATTTGTTAAATAGGAGATCTATTTCTTTTGCATCACCCGTTGGTGGAACCAGTTGTCAAAATATTAATGCTTATGCAATAGCTACCAATAAAAGTTTATTCCCATTTACTCCCATTCCACAACTTATTATTGAGCTAATTAAAATTGCTAAACCACAAACCCGACAACCCTCTTTTTTCGATCACCTACTATTTATTTATTTTCCAAGAAAACTTATAGATCTCACAACTTTAATGAGTCTTTTTTACCTTATTTAAAATTTTATAGGAGCCCCTATAACAAGATCATTTATAGGTCAACTATGGGAGCCCTATTCGGTTGTTTGGTCTCTAGTATACCATCTCGTTTGAGGCATCCTCACTTTTCTATATCACATCAATTTGAGAATAATAATTAAATTCTGCAAAGTGTATAACTTATTTTTATTATATATGATGAAATCTTTTTCTTGATACGATGAAATGCATATCTGATGAAATCTTTTTTTCTGTTAGAAGAATATGTATTTATATTTGCCTGTTAGCAAAATAAAAATTATTAAGTTTAGCATAATGGAAAATTTTATATTTTATAAGATATTAATAGAAATCATTATTTTGTTTATATTAGTCTTCCAGGAATGCTTCCTTCTTTTCTATGCTATGCCACAAAATAAGTAAAAAAAAATAGCAAAACGTAATAATTGTTTTCGTCTGCTTATTTATACAATCAATTTTTTCATAATTTGTCATTTAACAAAAATTATCTTAATTAGTAGGATTTAGAAATTATTCACTGATTATAATTCACAATTAAACAAATACGTAAACTAACTTACAAATTGAAGAACAATAACTTATAATAAATCAAATGTAAGTTTTCCTTGTTTTTATTTTTTTAGTAAAATTGTGATAATCAGGGATTGTTTTGATTTTTTTGTTAACATTCTAATAATCAAATATTTCATTTCTAATGGTTTTATGACATATTAATTAGCTAAATCTTTATTTTCATGTAAAAGTTAGTTGCCTCGTACATAATTGTGAATTCCTGAATGCCTCTATAGAAATAAAACTGCTTCACTAATTATACATCAAGTTTCAAATTATATTCCTCTCAACGTTATTTTTTTAAAAAATAAACATCTTTAATATTATTATCAAACTGCTTAACATTTCTTTCAGTATGTTTATTTTGGTATTTAAATTTCGTGGTTATTGAAATGATTTCATAACTATTTGGTGGTTGTGAGGATAAATTATGTTAACAAATTATTTGGCCATTTAATATATATTAACTTTTTTTTCATTTAATATGTTCCAAATTTTCATTTATCTTTTTTAAGATACCATTATTAAAAAGTCATAGCCTGTTAGTCACAACCGTGATAACTTTTAGAAGTTACAATTTTCTTGAATTTTGGATTAATTTTAAATTAAATTAGTCAAAGATTTTGATTTGTATTGGAATCAGTTGAGCTAAAATGAAAGTAAAAATGACGATGAAATAGTGAAGACATCAACTAGAAATAGTCGATTAAGCAAAAAAGAGGAAGAAGTGATGAAAAATATTGTTTTGTCAAAATCTGGAGAACAACGTCCGTCATAAGCACGATCGTGATAGAGAGGGAGCCTCACAGGAGCTGCACGATCGTGCTAGAGAGTAACCCTTAGACGATTTGCATGATCGTGCACAGGCACAATCGTGACTATAGGGAGATACCCAACAAGCACCGTCGTGTACAAGCACGATCATGACAATGAAGAATTAGCTAAAATTGCAGTACCATCTATAAGCACGATCGTGACTTTGAGAGTGCAGAGATATATAATACTTTTAGACATCCTTCACTCTTTTTGCCACAACTTGAACAACAATAATAATAAAAAAACAAATTTATTTTTTGATTAATTATAGTATATTATGTATATATGTACATATGCACGGTTGTGACAATTCACAAGCTTATTATTAATAATAACAATAGGAATAATAATAATACCAATTAATTAAAACTAATTATTTACTTCATTAATTAAATGGAAATTAATTAAATTATAATATAATATGTATATATGTACATAACTATGATTGTGTGTTAATAATAGTCGTGATTAGTAATAATAATAATTAGAACGACAATTTACAATCTCATTAATAATAACAATAATAATAATAATAAACAAATTTATTGACTGAGTAATTATAATATATTATGTATATATATATACACATATGCACGGCTATGAATTAACGAATCACAGCCGTGACAATTCACAGCCTTATTAATAATAACAATGATGATAATAATAATATCAATTAATTATAATAATTAATTAATTAATTATTAATTATAATATATTATGTATATATGTACATAATAATAATAATAATAATAATAATAATAATAATAATAATAATAATAATAATAATGTCCATTAATTACCAAATAATACTTTACAAAATTTATTCCATGATTCATCATAAAAATTAAAATTGAAAACTCACAAAAAATACTTATTTAATTCATTAAGTAAATGATATTAATTCATTTGTTAATTATAATATATTATGCACCTGTGACACATATATATATATTAAAATTAAATATCTTGAAAGTTATCATTAATAAACAAATTTATTAACTAATTAATTATAATACATTATAATATATTTATTGAGATGTTGAAAATTAAAATTTTTTAAATGACATGCTAATCTATCAGTCAATCGTGTCACCATTTATAATTAGCCACTTTCTAATTAAAAGATGTGACATGATAGTTATTTCTTTACTAAATCAATCAAACAATTTCTTTATATTTTCTTCTCTAACATAACATTTGTAACTTAACTTCTGTGATCATAATTCTCCATCTTCAAAATATAAAAATTGCATATTCCACACAACTCAACTTTCTTGTTTAAGTAAACAAGAGATTACTACTATCTGTAAGTTATTCCTTACCTTTCTTCGTAACTTTTTTGTTTATTAAATTTTTATTAACTTCATTTGTGATTTTGAATGTTCGCTTTGTGAAATTTAAAATTTCTTCCTGTAAACATCTCGCAAGTTAATAGATTATATTTTTAGGACAATATTGTGTTAATATTTCATTGATTATTATCATCTTTTGTGAAATTTAAAATGCAACAGTTTTATACTTTTTTCCATCAACTGTTATACCAAAATTTCAATCGTCATCTGGAGTTTTTGACAAAGTTAATTTAATTGTTTGATTCTAATTCTGAATGTTTGGTCTATTAATTTTTATCAGTTCCTGTATTGAAATCAAAAACCTCATGAGTGTCATTGAAGTCCATGATAATCATGTTTATATGGTTAGATAACATATATTACATTTTAAGGATTATATTGTGTTATTATATTAGATTTTTAGGATAATATTGTGGTGACGTTTATAAAATGCAACTATTTTATACTTTTTTTCATCAACTGTTATATGAAAACTTCAACTGTCAGCTAGAAGTGGAGTTTTTAAGAAAGTTATAATCATTAAAGTTATTAGTTATTAGTTACTAATCATCATTATATTTTAAAGCATTCATGGTTGTGACCAATAAGTCATAGCCGTGTGATTTTTTATGGTCAACTTTTATTGTTATGTTTATATTGTATACTTTTATTTCCTTTCTATCTCTTTCTTCTCGAATTGTAATCCTATACAAATTCTAACTTTTTCAGGAAAATTCTTGTTGACTACTACTCTCTATATTAAAAAGTCATAGTCATGTCATTTAACATTGAGTTAATTTAATTAAATATTGATTAAAATTATTATAATTATTAATTATATATTGTTAGTCACCATTGCAACTTATGATAATTATTAATTATGAGTTATTCCTTTTGCATCATGCGTGCTGCGCATTTTATTTATTAAATTTTATTGTTATTTTCATAATATTCTTAATTATAAATTATTATTAAAATATTTATGTCATTAAGCTTCAATAAATATACATAGTTATAATTTCATGTACTTATTAATCCATTTATATCTCAAATATGGAAAATTATGAATTAAAAACTTATTTTTCATAAATTACAGCAATAAAAAGTTGAAAGTAAGCTACATATGATTATATTAATTTTATATGATCTTCTTTATATAATGATAGGGTTTTTCCTATCTAACATTAAATAGAATTCTTGGATTTATTTTTTAAGTTATTATGTCTCTACAAAATACATGATAAACAATTTTAAGTAGCGTTCATTTGCATAACTGTCATGTCATATCCACAATTAATCTTTTAAATACTTCATTTCCTAAAATTGTTTTTCCTAATCGCTAATTTTTTTAGGTTTTCTTCTTGTTCGTTCTTACGTTGTTTGTTATTGCGCTATTTAAGTATGTCTAATTTTGTCAAAAAAATTATTATATAAAATTCCATTCTATTTGTTCCTCATTAATATGATGATTACTTTTTTTCTTTATTAATCTTCTTTGTTAAATGTATGATTAAGCTTCTTTCTTAAACATATGGTTTGTTGCTTATATTTTGTTATATTAACAGATACAGTAGATATTATTGATTCATGATAAACTATTTATTAAATCTATGATTTGTTAGATGTATTCTCTTATATTGATCGATAAAAAAATGAGATTATTGTTTCATTTTTTTATCATGTTATATTTTGACATTTTAAAATTGTATTCATCGTTTATTAATGTAACTAAGCATCGTTGAATAATGTTTATAATATACATACATACATACATATATATATATCATTTAATAATATTAATAATATATATTTAATGATATAAATAGTATATATTTATATGTATATTTCTCACATATTTTTAGCACATACATTTAAATATTTTAAAAATATTATAAATCGATGTATGAAGAATGTAAATATTGTCTACATTCAGATATGGATAGAAATGCCAAGAGATGTCAAAAATATGCCGAAATGCTAGAAATGAAAAGCAAGAATTCTTACGATGACTTAGAGAAACTCATGCTGCAAAAGGAGAAACGCTATTTTGCCTGTGGTTTGTCAAACAGTTAGTGGTCAACATTCCAATTTTTTCATTCATAGTGAACCTTTCGGTTGTCAACTTTTCATTCATCAATCTAGTGGTCAGCTATTACAAAATCGATCTCTCGATTTTAATGTGAATCATGTTGATCTAACTCATTCTTCTCTCCAACTAGAAGAAACTATTGATATGACATCAACATTTGAAGCATTTAATATGACATGTGATAATTCAAATTGTCCAACTGTATCTTCTTTTCCAATTCAACCTAACTTAGTAATAAGTGTTGAAGATCAAGGTGTAAATTTTTTAACCTATATTTTTACTATTTGTAATATTATTTCTACACAAAGTGATCATCTTATTTTTATATATTTTAAGGGATAAACTGTTATCATTCTTCGTCAAAGTTAGCATCGATGTAGAATTTACCTGTTGAGTTTCAACAACTTTGTTTCATTCCAAATTGTGAACATTGTCATGCAAAGAGATTTTTATCTTGAACCTTCATCATTCTGTTGTTCATCAGGACAGATTTCCATCATTGCTCCTCAAATTCGATATGCTTTGAAACGATTATTTATTGGAAATGATGAAGAATCAAAACAGGAAGAACATTCATACATATAATAACAATGTAACTTTTTCTAACAATAGAGCAAGGTATGATCGAGAACTAACAAAAAATAAGAAAGGGGTTTATATATTTCATGTTCAAGGTCAAGTTTATCATTTCCTTGATAGTTTAGTTTCAATAACTAATAAGATATTTGGAATCCAGCTCTATTTCCTTGATACTGATAAGGAATTAAAAAGAAGGTATAAAAATTGTGATAAATTTTTATACCTTCTTTTTAATTCCTTATCAGTATCAAGGAATGATTATGGCAATTCTATAAGGTGATCTTAATGCCAAGTTCTTTTCAAGTCTTAGGAAGATTCCATCACTTGAGAATCATGCAATAGTCTTGAGTTGTTATCTTGGCCTTGATCACTATGTTTATAATCTTCCTACTGCATCACAAATGGTTGCTATATGGACTGAGATTGATTATGAACAAATTGATAAATGTCCACACATCCAAGTCTATACTCACTCTGGTACAAATTATAGAATTCAATCTTATTATGCATGTTATGACCCCCTTTAATATCCTCTTTTATTTCCTCGTGTTGAATTTAGATGGCATCGCAGAATTAAGCGGTTAATTTCAAAGAGAAACAGAAACAATGTTTTGGATGAGGGAACTGACGTTCATTTCAACTCCTTTACTGATCCATCTGAATTGTTCGCTATTGAAAACATAGGCAAGTTTCACTTTTTGTTTTATCATTTTTAAAATATTATTTAATTCCACCATTTTATTTATCAAATTCATCTTCTTTACCACTAGTTGCGGATGAAGAATAATATGAAGATGGTTTTGTTTCTACTAGAGAATATTATTGTTATTAGCTCTAAATGAGAGAAAAATGATGAATCTATGCTACTCCATAGCTTGAGACTGCTTCAACAATTTGTTGTGGGCACTTATATAAAGATTTAAACATCCCTACTTGATTTCCATAGAAAAAGACAAAATGAGATACGGATAAAAATACTACAAGGTGTTTTAGATAGTATTACCATTGGTCAAATAGAAGGCTCTAGAGCTAGTCATCGAGTTATGCTCCCAGCTTCATTTATCGGTGGTCCAAGGGACATGAAATGACATTATCTTGATGCAATGGCTCTGGTATAAAAGTATGGTAAACCAGATATTTTTCTCACCATGACTTGTAACCCTATGTGGAGAGAGATACAAGACAATCTCAAATTTCATAAAAAGCCACAAGATAAATTGGATTTATTGGCTAAAGTATTCAGAGATAATTTTGAAATTCTAAAAAATGAGTTGATCAAAAAACAAATCTTTGGAGATGTGGTTGCATTTGTTTATGTTATTGAATTTTAGAAGCATGGATTCCCTTGTGCTCATTTATTACTAATGCTTAAGCCGCATTCTAAATTGTTAAACATAGATTCTTACAATCAGATCACATCTACTGAAATACCAGATCCTGATCAAAATTCACGATTATATTCTCTTGTCACTAAGCATATGATTCATGGTCCTCGTGGTTATATGAATAAAGATTGCTCTTACATGAAAAATGGTGTGTACAAGAACCATTATCCCAAGAATTTTTCTCCTTTTACTGTTCATGATGAAGACAATTATCCATGTTATAGACAAAGAGATTATGTCATATAAATGTTGAAATATGTTCAGCTGTAAAGCTTGTTAAATACTTATACAAATATGTTTTTAAGGGCCATGACCTTGTGAATTTTACTATTGTCGATCAAGAGACCACAACTGATATTAATGAAATAAATTATTTCCAAGAAGGTTATTGGATTTCACCTCCTGAAGCTTTATGGCGTACACATGAATTTCTCCTGGCATAGATTAATCCACAGTTTATATACTCCATGTTCATCTCCCAAATCATCAGTTTATTTCCTTTAACATAAATGCATGTATGTTTTATTTGTTTAGAAAAATTGAATGCTCACTAAATTTTTCAAGATGAATTTGATAAATAAAAAGGCAGAAGAGATGAAATGTTTGTATAAAGATTTTTTAGAACATCTTTTTTGGAATCAAAAAACAAAAACATGGTTAGAAAGAAGTCGAAAAAAAGTAATAGGAAGATTGGTTACTATTGACCATAGAGAAGGAGAAAGGCATTACTTAAGGTTATTAATCACAAATGTTAAAGGACTAACATCATTTGACGGTGAGAAAAGAAGTTGTTTCAGGGAGGTTGCACTATAGTTGGGATTGCTAGCATCTGACTTTTATATATAGCAAACTCTTAAGGAAGTTGTTATATTTCAAATGCCAACATTGTTCTGACTTTTATTTGCTACACTTCTATTATATTGTTCACCAACAAACCCTAAGTAGCTCTCTGAAACATTCAAAGATGACCTTTGTTCTGACTATCAATATGCTTCTTCCTATAGTGCCTATACATTAGATGAGATTACAAAAATGGCCCTTCAAGATATTAATAAATCTTTGGAGCAAATGGGGAAAAACTTAGCTGATTACCCTTTTGCTGATCATTAATTTTGTGTTAATTATCATCAAAATCAAAGTAAAAAATACCAAATGAGAAGAATACATAGGTTGATCTAGAAGACCTGTTATTACAATCAAGGATGAATGACGGTCAAACATATATATTTGATTTGATTTTGGTTTCAATTTTGACTTCGAGTGGTGGAAGTTTTTTTTATTGATGGTCCTGGTAAAACTGGGAAGACTTCCTTACATCGAGCCCTCCTTGCAAATTTATGATCACAAGGGCATATTGCAATTGTTGTTGCTACATCAAGTTTTGTAGCATCAGTCCTTCCTAGTAGTAGGATAACTCACTTAAGATTTAAAATTCTGCTTGATTTTTCAAAGAAAAAAGTTTTTCAATTAAGTAAGCAAAGTAGTATTGGAAAATTGATATTTGAATGTAGTCTTATCTTATGGGATGAGGCTTCCATGGCAAAACGGGAAGCTATTAGAGCATTTCATAATTTGTTTGAAGATATCATGGACTTTAATGAACCTTTTGGAGGAAAATTGTTTTATTTGGTGGTGATTTTCATCAAATGTTGCCTGCTATTGACCAAGCTACAAAAAAACAATTAATTGATTCGAGTCTTCTAAATTCACATCTTTAGAGACAGATGTGTAAATTTGCTTTGACGATAAATATGAGAGCTATATCAAATCTAGCTTTTTCAAAATTTTTATTACATGTAAGAGAAGGCACCTAACCAGTTGATGAGCAAGATCAAATATCCTTGCCAAAACAGCTGGTTATTCTTTATCATAGCAAGGATGAGTCTCTTAACATGTTGACAAATTTTTCATTATATATTTTACTATCCTTTTTTTATAAATAATTACAATTACATCTTTCTGATGCTCTATTGCCATCACCAGGTTACTTGAAAATGTCTTCCCTGATCTAAGCTTGTATTCCTCTAATCCATACTAGATGAAAAATAAATGTATACTGTGTCCAAAAAATAGCTATATTGACGAAGTTAATGACATGATGATTACCAAATTGTCAGGAAATATGCATTCATACATGAGTTTTGATAAAACGGTTGACTAAATACATCAAGTAGATTATAAATATTCTCTCAATTCTTTAAATCCAAAAGGCCTACCTCCACACAAACTCTTTTTCAAAGAAGGCTCCCCAATTATGCTTCTGAGAAATTTGAATCTAACTGAGGGACTATGCAATGGGACAAGGTTAATATGTAGATAATTAAAAGACCATAAAATTTTTGTAGAAATTGTATTTAGACCTCACAAAGAAAATTTAGTTTTTATACCTAAAATTCCCTTACACTCTTCAGAGAATGAAAAACATGGAATGCATTTTGTCAGAATGCAATTCCTTTTTCGTTTGTGTTTTGCAATGAACATAAACAAATCCCAAGGTTAGACACTTGATTATGTAGGAATTTATCTCCACCAACCTGTATTCTCACATGGACAGTTATATGTAGCTCTGTCAAGAGCTCAAACTTTTGAATCAATTAAAGTTCTAATTACTCCAGGAACTTTTGACTCTTAAAAATTTGATCAAAAGATAAGAAATATTCTGTTCCATGAAATATTTCAATTGGTCAAATTATAAAGAATAAACTTGTTAGAAGGTATATTAAGTGTCATTGTGACAAAGATATTTTTTTTCATTTCTTAATTTAATATATTTAAAGTATATTTAATTAATTAATTTTGAAATAATTAATAATAATTAAAATATAATAAATTTATTAATATATTATATTATACTTTATTCATAAATTATTTATTTATCATTAACTATTAAGTTTATTCAGTTATAATTAAAAATAATTAATATATAGCTAATTGATTGATGTATTAAAATATAATTAATAGATTAAGTTTTATACACACACACACACACACACACACACACACACACACACACACAAATGAGTAGATGCGTAGGAATCAAAAATTCATGGGCATGGCATGTTAAGTCACTCCAGTGAAAAGGTGTCACAGGGTGACTTAACATGTCACACCCATGACGTACAATCTTCTTAAATTATTTTCCTTCATTTTTGTTGTTAACAATGTGTTTAGCAAATCAATCTACCCATTTCACAGGACGACTTAACATAACGCACCCATGACATACAATCTTCTTAAATTATTTTCCTTCATTTTTGTTGCTAACAATGTGTTTAGTAAATCAATCTACCTAGGTTTCTCTTATCCATTTGAATAAGAATATATGTTAAGTCCTTATTAATTAATTAAGTATTAATCAATTATTGATTAATTGTTATTTGATTGTTAATTATGGTATAATTAATTATTAAATATTTTAATTCATGTTATTATTAATTATAAATTTATTAATTCTTATTGTTAATCGATTAATTAATTAATAATTATTGTTATTATTACCTATATGCTTCCATACATCTTACTTGATGAGGAAATTATAAAAAATAGAGAGAATAATGAATAATAGCATAATTAATAATCAAATAACAATTAATTAATAATTAATTAATAATATTTAGTAAATAATAATAACATGCATGGCTGTCACTTGTTTAGTCACGACCGTGCATGTAATAGTTTATAGTTAATAATAATAATAATAATACTTAATAATTACATAATATAAATTTTAAAAATTTTAAATTATATTAAGAAAGGAATTATGATAGAATTATTAAAAATATATAAATTATAATATTAAAAATTAATTATTAAAATGAGTTTGTAAAATTTTGGAATGAAAAACTAAATAATTTAGGAAATCTATATTGTGATGAGTCAAGGGTGTGACTTATTAAGTCACGCCAGTGACTAAGGAAAACTAATTAAAAAATGTTTCAATTAATTAAGTAAAAGAAGACAAGCTCATGACGTGACTGAATTAACTAAACAAAAAAAAATTATTGGGTGTGATTTATAAAGTCACACCCGTGATTGATTTTACAATCTTTAACCTAATTCTGAAATCACGCCCATGACTAAAATCATGCGCGTAATTGATTTAATAGTCTTTAACCTAATTCTGTAACTTTAAAAGACCGTCCGATTATGCCAAATAGATTTATTAATCATGGAGCTATAATTGAATTAGGAATTGTAGATCGAATTAACGAACTGTTGCATAACATAGGATAGGACAAATTTAAAAAATTTAGAAAAAAATTCATATATTGAATTAACTTTAGAATTTTTTACAACTTTACATTTGATTTGTAACGAAGATGGCGTCATGATTAATGTGATATTTAGATTAATGAATAAGACTATATGCTCTTGCTTTAAATGATTTGAATGATATATTTGGATTTCCACATAGTGATTTATATGGCTATCATGATGAATTTAGTCCTAAAAAATTTTGGAATGAAATTACAAACACAACAAACATTTTCTCTCCCAGTAGATCTAAATCATTTTCTTTAGTGGACCCTAGCTTACACTATCTTCATGGGTTTTTTAACTTGTATGATATTTGGTAGAGGAGATAGCCAAGGTGCATTTTCTAAAGCTGAATTGTTTATGTTGTGGTGTATGGTGCATGCTAAGCACTTTAATGCTGGTATGTGGTTAAGTGTGCATATGATGGATGTGGATAAAGTTAGAGCTGGAAAATAGTTGTTGGGTCATTTGTTACCCAAATTGCAGAATATTTAGGTTGGTTGAGTGAGAGAACAAGTATGCAGTTAGTTTCAGGGAATTGTAGTTTAGCCTTGCAGTCCTTGGTGTCCATAAAGATCGCCAGGTAGCTAGGTGATTGTTATATTGTTATTAGTCACGAGACAATGGAAGCTATAAGTAGTAAGCATAGTCGGGGCAAAGCAGGTGAAGGTACACAAAGGGATGATGCTTTACCACATAAGGGTACGCAGTTTAACATTGCACCTAATTATGTGGAATATCAATCATTAACCAATCAACTTATTGTATTTGAACGGTGTACGAGTGAGAGATTGGACAAGATTGAGGCAAATATTACGAGGATCAGGGATTTGCTAGTGAATTTTAATCCTCACTCGAGAAAGCTTCCACCTTCATCTTAGTATTGTATTTTTATCTATTTCTTTTATTGTTTTGATTGTTTGTCATAAAATTATTTTTAGTTTTATTTTTTATGTTAATGTTGTTTGCATCTTAGATCTTTCATTTAATTTTCTATGATGTTTACTGTGATTGTTATACATTTTATGTTTTTTATTTTGTTTAATAGTTAAAGATGTTTGATTATTGATTGAACTTAATTGAAATTATAAATGCATAATATAAGTGAATAAATATATTTGCATGCATAAGTTGATTGACATGGATTTTAATTGAAAGAATATTATCTTCTTGGGATAGATGAATGGGACTTTTCTTTAGTGAGGGTTTGAGACCAATTAAAGGTATTTATTCTTGAAAGTATTATTTCATGATTAACAAATCTAGAACTTGCTTGCGAATACTTGTTGAGATTACATGATCTTATGCAAACATTAAAGTGATGAAGGCATTTAGGATTTAACTTGAGAACTTAAAAAGCCACCATGATATTATCTTTAGTGAGCCCCTTTGAGCTTGCATGGAACCTTTTTTGGTTAAAACCTAAAACATGAGCTTTGGCCTTTATTGTTTTTGATTTCACCCGTCGTAAGGGCAAGTTGAGCATTTAAAAGGTATATATGTTTTTTATAATGGGAAAAAAAGGAAATCATCAGACAGACGAGTAAGATCACAGTTTGAATCTCCGTAAGGGCAAGTTGAGCATTTAAAATGTATATATATTGTTATATATTGGGGGAAAAAAGTAAATCATATCAACTGAAGAAGAAAGAGAAAAAGAGAAAAAAGGGGAAAAAAGAGAAGGAGAAAATGGCATGCACAAAAAAGAGAAAGAGGAAGAGAAAAAAGAAAATGAAGGGAAAGGGGAGATCAAAAAAATAAAGGAGGTTGGTAGGGTTATCTTTCAAGTTCAAAAGAAAGAATTCAATGTTTTATATTTTATTGTTTTGTATCATTTTAAATGCTTAATTCGTCCTTTAGTTTAAAGCCGAATTTTATCTTTTCCTTACCTTGATCTTGGCCTCATTACAACCAAAATAAAGACCTTCGAATTATTGTTTATGTTAGATATTTAGTAGTGAAGATTGGATTAGATAGCAAGCTTATGGTTGATGTTTAACATGAAATCAAAAAATGAGTGAATATTTGTGACCCTTGAGTGCTTGAAAGAATGGAAAATGGAGTGACTGTCTATCACACTTATTATTGATCTTTCAATTGAGGTACTTGTTAATTATGGTTATGCATGTGAAGAATAGCTTATTCACGAATTATTATGAGTTTGAAAATCTTAGGTTGTGTTCATTGAATTGATCTTTTAACATACTTAATTATTAAATGAGAAAATAATTTGTTGTTATTATTCATTTGTTTTTTTGGTGTTTGTATTTTTATGATTTAGTGTTTTTAGTCCTGGTTGAGTATAATTTTAATTTAATTATTAAGGTATTATTGTGATAGTTCATGTTATGCCTTTTTTTTCTTAAGTTCACATTATTGTTGATTATTAAAGAAGAAGAAAGAGAAGACAAAATTTGAGGCCCTAGAGACTGTTGAGAAGTCAGATGTGTTAAGTCAAAATGACTTTACTTATTTGATTTTGATGAATAACAGAAGACGGAGTTGAAAAAGTAGACGAAGTTAAAAACACAGACGGAGTTGAAAAAGTAGACGAAGTTAAAAACACAGACGGAGTTGAAAAAGTAGACAAAGTTAAAAACACAGACGGAGTTGAAAAAGTAGACGAAGTTAAAAACACAGACGGAGTTGAAAAAATAGACGAAGTT
>JANVCQ010672051.1:0-15933 GCA_025531925.1 Erythroxylum plowmanianum | reverse complement strand
CACATCTACATTCTTCAAATCCAAAATAAGAGAATCAAATTTATTCAGATGTGAAAGAATAGATGTACCTTCTATCATCCTCAACATGTACAACTTTTGTTTCAAATAAAGTCGATTCTCCACCGTCTTCTTCATGTACATAGCTTTCAATTTGTCCCACATACCTTTCGCTGTGTTTTCACCAGCAACCTCTTGCAAAACCTCATCGGAGAGATTCAATATGATGGCTGATTTGGCCTTTTTATCTAGATCCGTGAATATGTCTGACGCCAGCTTTTTCTCCATTCCATCAAGTGAAATCTCACATCCATCTTGTATTAAAATGGCTTGCATTTTGAGCTGCCACATACCGAAGTTAAGGCTCCGGTCAAACTTTTTAATAGAGGTCTTTGTTATCGTCATGATGGCTAAAAATTGATATTCGGACTATTTTTTTTTAGGTGGGCCCCACACAAGAAACCGAAATAGCGGACCCCACAAAAAACACGAATGTGGGCCCCATAGGCAAAGTCGGGATGTGGGCCTCACGAGCAAAATTGAACTTCGTTTACAAAACCGAGGCAGTGGGCCCCGCAAGATAAAACCAAGGCAGTGGGCCCCGTTTAGACTCACAATAAAAATCTAAGTTACTTTCTGATGTGGAAGATCCACCTTAGTGGCAACCACAGAGCATATGGTAAGTTAGATCGAAAAGAGAAGCTCTGATACCAGTTTGTTAGGATAAAATGCCCTCGGATCGGATACCGGTTGAATTTAATAACCCAAAAAATAGTAACGAAAATAAGGATAGGAAAAATAAATGGGACAGAACACAAAGATTTACGTGGTTCGGTCAATGTGAACTACGTCTACGGCCGGAGGGTGAGCAATTTTACTAATATGCGGATAATGTATACAAGTACAAAAGGCTTTCAACAACTCATAAATATACAGAGAGGATAGGAGGATTTCAGAAAGGAAGGAATGGTTTTGTGCTTGTGTTGAAGCCTCTATTTATAGCTGATGAATCCCAAACCTTCGTCCAAATTCTTCTAACCTGCAACCATAAATTGTTGACAAAATATGAAGAGGCCAAAGCAGAAAACGGTGGCAACTTTTATTGAATCCATGCAGCCAATTGTAGGCTTCTTTCTTTGACATTTAAGGGTAGGCAACCAACCACCGCTAGCCAAGGTTGAAATATGGAGGGGCCAAGCACATGCACATGCAACATATTCCTTTCCCACATGCATCACTTTCCGCTATAAAACTTTTCGAAAAATCAGGAAGTTGAAGGACTGGGGTTGTTGACAAGGCTCCTTTGAGTGTAAGAAAGGCCGAGGTACAATCTGAAGTCCAATGAAACCCCTCTTTGATATGAGTCGTGTAAGAGATGCAGCAATCTCTTCGAACCGCCAGATGAACTTGCGATAATATCCTACTAGTCCGAGAAATCCTCAAACCCCTTTCGCATCAATAGGTTGTGTTCAATTTTTAACCGCTTGTATCTTCGTGGGATCGACTCTACTCCTCGCTTTGAAATTAAGTGACCTAGATACGCTACTTTTTGTACACCAAATTGACACTTTGACTCCTTAGCGACCAATTTATGTGTAGATAATAGTTGTAAAACGGTGTGGAGATGTAGAAGATGGTCTTCCCAAGTTCTTCTATACACTAAAATATCATTAAAAAAGCCAGAATGAACTTACGAAGTGGTCAAAAAATATCAGTCATGAGGCTTTGAAAAGTTGCAGGTGCATTTGTAAGACCGAAGGGCATAACGATAAATTCATAATGGCCTTCATGGTTGCAAAATGTCGTTTTATGGATGTCATCTTCTGCTACTCTGATTTGGTGATACCCAGACCTCAAATCGAATTTTGAAAAAAATTGTGAACCAAAAAGTTCATCCAATAGCTCATCGATCACTGAAATGGGAAATTTATCCTTTATGGTGATTTCGTTAAGAGCTCGATAATCAATACAAAAATGCCAATTTCCATTTGATTTTTTGACCATCAATAACGGGGAAGAGAAAGGACTGCGACTTGGCCTGATTAATCTAGATTGGAGTAGTTCGCGCACTTGTTTTTTGATCTTCGATTTCTGATAGTACGGGTATCTATATGGACGCACATTAACTGGCTTGCTATGCAGTTCAAGTGGAATATGGTGGTCATGTGGTCGAGCAGGTGGTAACTCCTTAGGCGAGACAAACACATGTTGGAACTGGTTCAGGAGTGTGTAACTCCGTTGGGTATCTTGATTTAATTGTTGTGTTTCCCTCTTCTACTTCTATCACCTGCAACAGATAGCTTGTTCCTACTATAGCGTGATATTCCTTAGATTTTATAGCCTCTAAACTCCATCCTTTTATTCCATTGAACACATGAGGTTGTTCTCCACTTTTTATGGTCATCGTAAGATTCTTATAGTCTGTTTCGATTGGTCCCAACGTAGCGAGCCATTGCACCCCGGGTACAAGAGGGCATGCCGCGACAGGTAATACGTAGTAATCAGCCACAGTGTGATACCTTTGAATATTGAGGGCCACTGAAGTACATTTTCCCAAGCAAGTAATTTCTCCTTGTTTGCAACCATAACTTAGAGTGGTTTGTCTTGCAACACTATGAGGCCAAATTTATGTACCATTGTTTGATCCATAAAGTTGTGTGTGTTGCCCCCGTCAATCAGGATCGCCACATCTTTTCCTTTCAACTTGCCTTGTAATCATATAGTCTGAGGGTGTTTGGTTCCGACAATCACATGGAAAGAGATTTCAGGGAGGCCCTCTGCTTCATTTGGTTACACCTTCATGTCTACATCTTCCACCGAGTCTTCATTCATGAACAATTGTGGTCTTTGGCACCGGTGATTGAGTACGAACTTCTCATCACAGTAGAAGCATAATCCTTTTTCATGTCGCTCCCTTGCTTCTTGATTAGTAAGCCTGCGCAATGAAGGAGCTTGGGATGAACCAATGGTGCTATTTGGAACTCTTGTTTTCGGTGGTGGTCCTAAAATGTTTGTCTGAGTTGACGTGTTGTTTTTAATCTAAGTGTTTGTTGTAGTAGATGGTTTCACATGTTGTCTACACTTCTGCAGGTCATTCCGCTCCTCAACTCTTGTTAATCTAATGGCATCGGCAAGAGATTTTGGTTGCTTCAACCAAACTTCCATACACATCTCATCTTTTAACCCGGCCACAAAACTTCCAACCAAGAACTTCTCAGGTAATTCGTCTACTCTGTTTGATAGCTTCTCAAATTCTTCTTAGTAAGTGACAACGGTTCCGATCTGCTTGAGACGAGATAAAGCCTTAGATGGATCTTTATAATCGGTAGGTCCAAAACGAGTGAGCAAGGCTTTAGTAAACTCTACCCAAGTCATCGGCCCTTTATACTTGGTAATCCACCGGTGCCATTGAAGAGCGATTCCTTCCAATTGAAATGAGGCTAACTGCACTTGGTGGTCGATGGAAACGCCTTTAAATTCAAAATATTGTTCTACCTTAAAAATCCAGCCTTGCGAGTCTTCCCCATCAAACTTTGGGAAGTTCAGTTTCAGATTGTGGTTTTTGGGATCAACGAGGCTTGAGTTGTAGCTATAGGTGTGGTGGGTAGTTTAGTGTACTGGTGTTTCGTGTATTCTGGATGTGTTTGGGTTGGGTTCTAATATGGCGTGATGGGTATTTTGGGGCAAGTCAATGGTTTCCAACTTGGCGATGATATTTTGGTGATGGTTTTGGGAGGCTTATATGGTTTGTAATTTAGAAAGGATGGTTTGTAGAGTTGAATTTAGATGCTCAAAGTTTGACTTATAACGGCCGAAAGTCTCTTCGACCTCACTACGGAACTCGGTGTTGGTTTTACCACGCGTCTCCATAACCGTCTCTAGTACCAAATGATAGGGAAATTTAGGAAGGCAGAATTTAGAGTAAGAAAAAGGACGGGAAAGAAGAGTATTCTGGTCGAATAATGCTTGACTTTATTTATGATACTTTGATCCTTTTATAGTGATCAATCCATACATAATATCAAGGAAACAAATCCCTGATCTCTAGCTAATATCTTGCTAATTATTTCCCATGATCTCTCCTACGTGAAAGACCCATTCAACTGAAAAACAACAACTAAAACCAAGTAGAACTCAAAGCCACGTTCTGCACATGTCACCATACATTACAAACATATTCTCGTATCAACTGGTTTATGATTCAATGTTCTTGGACAAGTTTCTTTCAGCTTGGATTAGTTATTATTAGTTTTGACTAAATCATATCAGTGCATGTCCGTGATGCTCTAATTTGGTAGCATAGCTTACTTTATCACTTGATGTTTTTCACATTCTTTAGCTCCCTCTTTCTCTTAATTCATAATAAAGTTGGTTATGCTTTATTGCAGCGCATAGAACTTGTCTCTCCTCCTCTCCATAATGCTGAAGAGTCAACTTTTGATGTGGTGGGTCCTGTTTGTGAGTCCACTGATTTCCTAGGAAAGGATAGAGTGCTTCGAACCCCTGAAAAGGTAAATTGTGTCTTTTTCGTGGCAGTTTATTGAAAATTCCTGCTTTCATTTCTTGAATTTTTTTTTGTTTTTTAGGGAACCGGATTGGTAGTTCACGATGCAGGTGCTTACTGCATGAGTATGGCATCAACTTACAATCTCAAGATGCGACCTCCTGAATACTGGGTGCTTCATAGCTTTAAATGATCATTTTAACACCATTGATATGATCAAATTACTTCCAAATAATGTGACATTTGTTTCCACTGCTTTCCTAAAATCCTTCTTTTATCTAATATGTGGTAAAAGAGTCTGCATCTTAAACTTGAAACATCTCATTGATTAGCTTAATAGAGCGCTTATTTGTTGAATGTTTTCTTGTCCAATGAATTAGTTCTCAATATTTGGATTATTTTGTTTAGGTTAACGAAGATGGATTAGTGGCCAAAATCCGGCATGGGGAGACATTTGAAGATCATATGCGGCTTTCGAGGGTCTGTAATTACAGAACATATGTGCCCTCTTTAACAAAATGGCTCCGGAGTTGCTTACATTGCAGTTTGAAGTTGCTTACATTGCAGTTTGAAGTTGCTCCTGTTCTCTATTATATTGAAGTTTTCCTATCTCCCCATCATCAACATTAGCAGATGAACTATATATTTGCATCATTTGAAAATGTTGGGAAATGTTGGGTGGATATTTCCTAGGTGTTAATGACTCCAAAAAATTAGCTAAATTAGATCAATTAGAATACTACGTACAGCTATTATTTTCCTAAAATAGCTCCTTGTGTTCCTATATATAATTATATCTATGTGTTCACTCTTAAAGGAATAATATATACATCTGTTCAGCTTATATATTTGGATGGTATCAGAGCACACCTGAACAGGCTTAAACACTAGCCGCCACCTACTTTCTTTAATCCTACCCATCTATTTCAACCATGCTCGGCATCTCTAAATCCTCCAGCCCATCTCTTCAAACACTTCCATTGTATAATCTTATCTTAGATTCTTATTCCATTCAGATCACTACCATACGACTGAACGGAGAGAATTTTCTTCGCTGGTCCCAATCAACTAGAATGTACATCCATGGTAGAGGCAAGATTGGATATCTGACTGGTGACAAGAAGGAACTAGCAGCTGATGATCCTGCACACAAAATATGGGATGCTAAAAATTGTATGGTTATGATTTGGTTGGTTAATTGTATGGAAGAGGATATCAGCTCCAACTACATGTGTTACCACACAACAAAGGAGTTATGGGATAATGTGAATCAGATGTATTCTGATTTGGGAAACTAGTCCTAAGTGTACAAACTGACTAAATTAGGCGAGATCCACCAAGGTGAGGACAGTGTTACTAAATACTTTAATTCTCTGAAATGTTTGTGGCAAGACTTAGATTTATTTAATGACTGTGAATGGAAATCCCCTGATGACCGTAACCATTATCGAAAAATAGTAGAGGATAACTGAATTTTCAAGTTCTTGATTGGTCTTAATGTTGAGTTTGATGAGGTTAGAGGTAGGATTATTGGGAGACAAACACTCTCATCCATTGGGGAAGTCTTTGCATAAATATGACGTGAAGAGAGTAGACAACTTGTGAAGCTTGGCAAACAAAATCCTACACTTACTATTGAAAACTCAGCCTTGGTTACCAGGAATGCTACTAGCCGTGCTAAAAAGACTGAGGAGAAGTCATAGGAAATAAAGGCACGAGTTTGGTATGACTACTATAATAAAGCGCATCATACCCGTGAAACATGCTGAAAACTCCATGGAAAATCTACAAATTGGAAGGGATCTCATGAAGGAAAATTTAATAAAACTCCATCAGCCCATGAGGTGGATTCTGAACAATTCACTCAAGAGCAAATTAACCACATCTTGAAGTTGATGAAACCCAAATCTGAGTCCTCAAGTGCTCCCAATGCATTATGCAAACAAGTAGTGATTTTAATGTCTTGTTATGCTCCTTTCCCTACAATTCTGCTCCTTGGATCATTGATTCAGAGCGTCTGATCATATAATGAGTTCTTCTAATTTATTTCATATTTATAACCTTTTTTTTGGCCATGAAAAAATTCATATAGTAGATGGGTCATTTTCTACTATAGCTGGAAAAGGTTTGATTACTCTATCTTCTGATATCTACCTTAAGATTGTCCTTCATGCTCCTAAACAAGCTTATAATATGCTATTTGTGAGCAAACTAGCCCATGACTCTAATTATACCATTATGTTTTCTTATTCATATTGTATTTTCTAAAAATAGACTTCGAAGAGGATGATTGGCAGTGCTAAGTTGATAGATGCTCTCTACTACTTCGTTGATGACTACTTGAAGAATAAAGAAACTTATACCCCTACAAAAGAACATATTTTACTTTGGCATAATAGATTAGGATATCCTAGTTTCTCATATCTCATAAGACTATTACCTCATTTGTTTAAACCTATGGATTGTTCAAAATTTTATTGTGAGCATAGCATTTTATCCAAAAGTCATAAGACTATTTACCCTACAAAACCATATCAACCATCTAAATTGTTTTACTTAATTCATAGTGATGTTTGAGGTCCATCCCATGTTAAAACCCTTTCTGGAAAAAAATGGTTTTCAACTTTTATCGATGATCATGCTCGATTATGTTAAATCTATTTGATGTGTGAAAAATGTGAAATTGCTCAAATCTTTCAAAAATTTTATACCATGATTGAAACTCAATTTCACACACATATTGGTATACTTCACTTTGACAATGGTATCGAGTATTTTAATGAAGTCCTTGGAAAATTTCTTAAGCTTAAATACAGTGTTCACCAATTTACTTATGTTAACACCCCTAAAAAAATGACATTGTTGAGAGGAAAAATAAACATTTACTAGAAGTATCTCGGGCTATTATGTTTGTTATGAATATGCCAAAATACCTTTGGGGTGAGGTCGTTTTGACTGCATCATACTTAATCAACTGAATGCCCAGTTGTGTTTTGCATTATGCTACACCCTTAGATGTGTTTAAACAAAGTTTTCCTGAAAATCGACTTTATTCTACTTTACCTTGTAGGATTTTTGGGTGTACTATGTATGTTCATACCCCGATTAGGGGAAACTCCAAATTAGATCCTAGGCTGAAAAATGTGTATTTATTGGGTATGCTCCTAGTCAACTGGATTATAAGTGCTACAACCCTTTCACACAAAAAATTGGTGTATCTATGGATGTCACATTCCTAGAACGTAAAAAAAAAATTATTCAAGGGGAGAACTCTAATGAAGCAGAAAATTTTTAGGATGTTAATATTACTCCCAACCCCTACTCACAGTCATTATTGATCACAATATAATCTCTAATAATGAAGGCAAAGAAACTTCTCACAATATAATCTCTGATAATGAAGGCAAAGAAACTACTCCAAATATGTCCATGCCAGGAAATCCCAGTTTACCACAGGGGGAGAAATACTAATGTCTGTTCCCAAGGAACAAAAAACAAAGCTTCATGTTTATACGGAGAGAAAGACTCAATTAAGAAGTAGAGAACAGCCTACCTCAACACTGCACAGCCTCTCAAACTCCTCAAAGAGTGAACCTAGGAACAACTCTAATTCAGCTAACTCATATGCTACTTTACCCCATGTTGTGCCTAGTAATGATCAATCTATACCTACTGGCTCACAAGTTACCAGTGATATTTCTACTAATTTGTCTGCTAATAATTACCTACCCATAGCATTTAGGAAAGTAAAACAGGCTTACACCAACATCTCATATCAAAGTACCTCTTATGGAAAACTATCACACAAACACAACTCCTTTATCTCTAAAATCACTAACATGTTTATACCAAGGAATAGTCAAGAAGCACTTCAAGATTCATATTGGAGATCAGTTGTTAGGGAAGAGGTAAATGCACATGTGAGAAGACTGGAACTTGGGAAATTGTTAATTTCCCTAGATATAAAAAGTTGCTAGGGTGCAAGTGGTTATTCACTATTAAATTCAAGGCCGATAGCAGTGTGGGAAGGTTAAACATAAGGCTGGTTGTTAAGGGTTTCACACTCAAACCTATGATATTGATTACCAAGAGACATTTGCTCCTTTTACAAAGGTAAATACTATTTGGGTATTGTTATCCTTGGATGTAAAATTTGAGTGGACTTTACATCAACTAGATGTCAAAAACGCATTTCTTAATGAAGACTTAGAAGAAGAAGTCTTTATAAGCCTACCTCCGAGATTTGAGGATACCTATAGGAGGAAAAGGTGTGTAAGCTAAAAAGGTCATTTTATGGCTTAAAATCCCCTGGTTTGTTAGATTTAGAACGGTTGTGAAGAGCTATAGCTACTGTCAGAGTCAAGTAGATCATACATTATTCTATAAGTCGTCCAAGGCAGGTAAACTATTTATCCTTATTTTTTACGTGGATGATATCATTCTAACTAAAGATGATGTATTTAAAATAGTAGAGTTGAAAAAGAGATTAGCCAAAGAATTTGAAATTAAAGACCTTGGACCCCTTAAATACTTCCTCGGGATGGAGTTTGCTAGAACAAAAGAAGCTACATTTGTGAATAAGAGGAAATATATAATAGATCTGTTGAATGGGATCGAATTATTAGGCTGTAAGGTAGCTGATATGCCTATTGAAACAAATGTGAATCTTAGCCCAACTCAACCTGAAAATATCGTTGATAAGGAGAGATACTGGTAGCTAGTTGGGAGACTAATATATTTGTCACACATTAAACTTGATATACCATTTGTCGTGAGCTTAGTGAGTCAATTTATGCATTCACCAGGCCGAGATCATTTGGATGTTGTATATAGGATACTACAGTATCTAAAAGGAACTCCCAGGCGTGGTTTAATGTTTCGTAAGCGAAACAATCTCTAAGTTGAAGTCTATACCGATGCTAATTGGGTGGGGAATGCTACTGATAAAAGAACAATTTCAAGTTATTGCACATTTTTTGGTGGTAACTTGGTAATTTGGTGGAGTAAAAAACAAAATGTTATTGCAAGGAGCAGTGTCAAAGTTGAGTTCTGATCAATGGCACATGGAATTTGTGAGGTTTTATAGATAAAAAGGGTACTGAAGACACTCCAAATTCCTATTTTAGTTCTTATAAAGGTGTATTGTGATAACAAGGATACAACTTCAATCGCCCACAACCCAGTCCTTAACAAGCACTTCATTAAGGAGAAGATTGAAAAAGGAATAATTTGTGTTCCCTATATACATACCTCACAACAGGTAGCTAATATTCTTACAAAAAGGTTACATAAGAGGCAGTTTAGTGTTCTGGTTACCAAGCTAGCTATGGATGACATCTACAAGCCAGCTTGAGAGGGAGTGTTGGGAAATATCCAGGTGGATATTTCCTATGTGTTAATGCCTCCTAAAATTTAGCTATATTAGATCAATTAGAATATTATGTATAGATGTTAGTTTCCTAAAATAGCTCCTTATATTCCTATATATACTTGTAACTATGTATTGACTATTAAAGGAATAATATATACATATGTTCAGTTTATATTTTTGCAAAAAATATTTGCTAGAAACAATGGATAAAATGATAGAGAAATATTTCTTTAAAAAGGTAGATGAGTTGAGAAAAAGTCAGAGTGTATCTAACCATTAGTCAAATGGGATCGGTGAGTAGAGTTGGTAAGTTGGAGCTATCATACTCAGTTTAACTATTTGGATATTATTTTTAAGGGAAGATAAATGCATTTGATTGTATCTTTCAAGTTTCAATCTCATTTTAGAGAAATTCTAATATTTTCCCCCAAAAGAATACTATGGATAAGGCCAGTACGGCCTCTGATGAAACTGGATTCTGGTGTAGTTCCAATTCAATGGTTAAACTACATGCCAATGCAGGTTTGATAAGTTAAAAACCTCAGAAGATTTGGAACATTGAAGAAGTAAGTTGTACAATTCTTGAAATTGTTGGAAGGTTTAAACTTTTGACGATTTCCTGACATGTATCAGTCAGAACTCTATGATCTAACTTTTTTTCCCCAATGTTATGACCAGAACAGAGCTTTAGAATTGGTATAGATTCATGATTTTAATAAAGTGAGTACCAGCTCGATTATATATCCAACTAAATATATACCATCTTTTGATGTCTCTCCAGATTTGGTTTATGGCTTTTAAGTCGTAGATAGAAGGATAAAAGATATTGCATTCAAGCATGGTCACCCATGAGTGTACAAAAAGGCTTCAAGAGTCATTGTTTGTTTGCTTTGGGTCTGAATTTGAGATTCGAGAATATGCCTCATAAAAGCAATTTAAGAATCAAAGCATATGTTTATGTATCATATAATTTAGAATACAATTATGGCAATCCTGCCATGTCCATACCTCATTAAGAGCATAAATAATTAGATATTAAGAAAGCAGAGAAGGTGAAAAAAATGTTCTTCATATTTTCTATTAGAATTAGATAGGTATTTATACAAGAATATGTTGGCTAGAATAGGAAAGTAATTCCTATGATTATGCTAAAATCCCTATAACTATGTTATTTACATTAACTGTATAATCACTATGGATCTGTTACCATTTCTAATAGTTTATACAACTGTTATATTCTGTAACACTCCCCCTCAAACTGGAGCATAGATATTGATCATGCCTAGTTTGTTACAAATGTAATTAACCTGATTCCCAAATAATGCTTTGATAAACACATTAGCTAACTGGCTTCTTGTTCTAACATGTGGAGTTGATATTGATCCATCTTCTAGCTTTTCCCGAGTAAAATGACATTCAACTTCTATATGCTTGGTTATCCAATAAAGCACAAGATTGTTTGCAATATAAATATTTGCTTTGTTGTCACACCATAAGTTCATTGGTTCAAACTGAACATAGCCAATCTCACTAAGTAAATGACGTAGCCATATAAGTTCACAGGTAATTTGCACCATAGCCCTATATTCGGATTTTGCACTTGATCAAGATACAACTCTCTGTTTCTTACTTTTCCAAGAAATAGGATTGCTTCTAACACAATAACTAGTGGTAGAATGTCAGTCTGAAAGATCTCCTACATAGTTAGCATATGTGAAACATCTTATAGTGTGGTGACCATGATTTCGATATAAGATGCCATGTCCTAGCACACCTTTTAGATGTCTCAAAATATGAATACTTCATCCTAATGTGAGGTCCTAGGAGATGACATGAACTGACTTAGAGATGACATGAACTGATTTACAACACTTACTGGAAAGGCAATATCAGGACGAGTGATAGTAAGATAGTTCAATTTCCTACAATCTTCCTATACGTTTCAGGATTCTCAGGCAAGTCTCCATCTTCAACTTTTAACTTCACATTTGGTATCATAGGCGCATCACATGTGTTTGCCTCAACAAAACCAACATCATCTAATAAATCCAAGAAAAATTTTCTTTGAGATAGATATATCCCCTTATGACTGCAAGAAACTTCAATTCCTATGAAATATTTCAATAATCCTAAATCCTTTGTTTGAAAACGAGTCTCAAGGAATGCTTTCAACCTTTTGATCCCAACTTCATCACTTCCCGTGATCACTATATCATCCACGTAGACAACCAGTAAAATGTAGCTAGAACTAGATGAGGCAAAGAATACTGAGTGATCATATGCACTTCTTCTTAAGTCAAACTCAATCACTATAGTACTAAATCTCCTAAACCAGGCACGAGAAGATTGCTTCAAGCCATATAGAGACTTTCTCAATTTATATACTTTCCTTGACTCCCCCTGAGCAACAAATCCAAGTGGTTGCCACATGTAAACCTCTTCATTTAAATCCTAATGTAAGAATGCATTATTCACATTAAGTTGGTGAAGTGCCCAACTATAAGTAACAGCTAATGAGATAAACGGGTGGATAGAAGAAAGTTTTGCAACTGGAGAAAAAGTCTCAAAAAATCTACCCTATATGTCTGAGCATATCCTTTAGCAACCAATCGAGCTTTTAATTAAGCAATAGAACCATCAGGATTCATTTTAATAGTTAATACCCACTTACAGCCAATTTCTCATTTTTGTGAAGGAAGAGGCACAAAATCCCAAGTATAATTCTTCTCTAAAGCTATCATCTCTTCTTTCATTGCAGCTTGCCAATCATTATGAGGCAGTGCTTCATCTGGGGATGTTGGAATAGCAACAGAATCTAAGGAAGCAACAAAAGACTTGGAGGAGGGAGATAGAGTATGGTAAGATACAGAGGAAGAAACAAGGTAAGTACATGTGCGATTACCTTTGTGAAGGGCAATAGGAAGGTAAAGGTTAACATCAAGTGATGGTGAGGAATTTGGAGACGAAGCAGAATGGGTTGGGTCCATATATTGGCCAATAGGAGGTGCCTCAATAGAATGTTGCACATGTCGAGAATAAACCTGACGAATAACAGGTCGAGAGGGAGGAGAAACTATCTGTTCACTGATAATATAAATGAGAAAAACCTCCCCCAAATCAATAGAGTGTGAAGACAAGGATGCAGGAGAATCAAAGAAAGGTGTATTCTCAAAAAAGGTCACTTCAGCAAATACCAAGTAACGACCTAAAGAAGGAGAGTAACAATGATATCCTTTCTGTTCACAAGAATATCCCAGAAAGACACACTTAAGAGATTTAGGATCCAGTTTTGAGACCTGAGGTCGTATGTTTTGAACAAAGCAAGTGTTAAGATGTGTTTTATGATATTGTGGGCATTATTTGTAATTGGATACCTTTGGTTATTTGTGGAATTTCATTATGACAAGTATTCTACTTTATGTGGGACTCTTGAAGATAAAATTACATGAAAGATAAATTCCTAATGAAGATACAATTTACTATTTAGGATAAAATCACCATATCTAAATAAAGATAGTATAAAGATTTTTTATGACTTTTTTTATCTATCTTTGGGAAGCATATTTTGGTGATAATGGTTATCTAAGATAGTTGAATTTGTGAAGATTATGATTGATGATTTACAAATGCATTTTTGCTAGGTTGCATGAATTTTCTGAGTTGTATTTTGATGATAACTATATAATATTTCAAAATTCAAATTATATTTTTTCCCTTGTATAGATAACGGTTTTTTAGGAAATAAAATCATAGGAAAATTACTTCATTGCAGGAACCTTCTTAGTAAACTTTTCTTATTAATATTTTATAGCATCTTACCTTCTCGAACAATTAGTTCTAGAAATTTTTGTTCTAGCAAAGATGATATTGAAAATCCAAAGTCAACTCAGAATTAAGATGAAGCAATGGCTAATTGAAGAAATTGACTATTTAAAGAAGAGCAACAATATTTGTGAAGTAACGAGCATACACAGACTTTCGAAATATTTGAGCATCATTTATATTCTTGAGAGTCATATCATTCTTATTGTGTTTTAGAAAGTGAAATCACTCTATCAAGATAGAAATTTTTTTTGAGAACTTACTTTTGATTTTACATTTTATTTTTCTGTGCGCTTTTAAACGCTTGTAATACATTTTGAGTGTGGAAACCTTAAAAAATATGTACTTGTAAGCTTAGAGAGGCTCGTCAAATTTAATACTCAGATTCTTATAATGAAATACTTAAGTTGGATACATGGAGGTTGGACGTAGGCTTGGTTATTAGTCGAATCAGTATAAATCTAATGTATCATTCTTTTTGTCTTCCTAATTTTTAAATTTTCGCATTATAAATTTATGTTTTCAAGAGGCTCTTTTAGTTTTTTCAATAAGCTCTTTCTGCTTCTATAAAGCAAGAGATTCTTTTTGCTTTAAGAGTCAACAGGTTCCTATCAATTAACAACTTTATTTCTATTTGAGTTCTAGCAGGCTCCTATCGATTGACAAGCCCCTTTCTTTTTGAACATGATTGGGATCCTTTCGATTAATAAACTTCTTTCGTATTTTAAATAATTAACATGATCCTTTCTTTTTAAAAGTTAACAGGTTCCTTTCGAAGTTTAATAGGACATTTCCATTTATCAATCCATTTTGTTTAAGAAGGGTTTTAAAGATTTAAAATACCTTGCAATTTTTTTTCACACAATTCACCCACCTCTTTTGTGTGTTTGCTTTATTAAAAATAACCCTATCAAACCATGTCCAATGCTAAAAATGACCAACTATATCCAATGCTCAAAATAACGTAGTTTTAGGCATTAGACATGAGTGTAGAGATTCTCTAACCATGGCCAATGCCCAAAACGTATTTTAGGGCCCGTTTGGTTGAGCTTTTATCAGTAGAGCTTTTATCAGTAGAACTTTTGTCAGTAGAGCTTTTATGAGAAGAGCTTTTTTTAAAAGTCAGTTGATTGTTTGGCTGTCAATTAAAAAAACAGCTTTTTAAAAAGAGCTTCATACAGTAGACTGTTTGGCAACATAAAAATAAAAAGCACTTTTATTAATTTTAACTATATTTTATTTTATAATAAAATTATTTATGCTAAATAATTTTTAAAGTGTAATAAACAATATGCAAAGGACCATATTGAAGGAATTTATTAAAAATATTATTAAATAACTTAAAAAAATTTCAATACACTGAAAATAAAATTTTATTATTATATGATATTTTAATTCTATAATAAAATTAGTATTTTATAAATTAAAATTAAAATTACCTTTTTCCCAACAACTATATCATATAGATATATATTTAAAAATATGTAACTTGATTGCGAGTTCATACCCGTAGCTTCTTTTTAACAAACAATTTCCACAGTATGTCCATTTATCAGAAGCTTTAACTGAAAAAATGGTGTAGCACTCGTTCTTTGGTGGGAAATGGATTGATATGTTTGTCTGGTTTAACGGAAAAGGATCAATTCTCTCAACTATAATATGAATTGGAAAGGTAAATTCTAATTAAAGTGCGCAATTCGTTCCTTAAATTATCATTTGAACATTGTCTTTTCTTTTTGTAATTTTTAGAAGATGATATTTTTGAGACGAAGGTCACGTCTGAACAGGGAGAAAGCAACGAGTGACAGCGAATCTGGAATCCTGAATCTTGGCTTGTAGGTGAAGGGTTAGGCTTCAGGGAATCGAGTAGTTGAAAAGCCCAATTTTATGCATTCTTCTCTAGACTAGGTATGAGATAAGTATGCGTTGTTCAACGCAGAACGTCTGCGTTGTTTACGCAGATCTTCGCAGACGAAGGTCTGCGTAAAAATGCAGACGTCGAACTTCTGTGATATTTAGGATAAATATCAAGACGAAGAAGAAGAACTAACCTAGATGAGAGGGATTGATCAGCAGATGAAACAAAACAGAAGTCGGCTGAAGCAGAAAAGATGTATTTTTGAGGTTTTTGTTTAGCAAGGATTATAAACGTAAGTGACGGAAGTGAATTAAAAAATAGCTTCCCGGAAAAGCTAAAATTTGGGCTTTTCTGAAAAGCTCCAAATTTTAGCTTTTCAAA
>JANVCQ010671914.1:0-15953 GCA_025531925.1 Erythroxylum plowmanianum | reverse complement strand
TTGATTATATTAATAACATATGTAAACTATTTTATAAAGTATTATTCCATCTTAATCAAGGATTTTTAGAATCAATAATAATTAAGAACAATGACCATAATTACTTTATTGATGAGTCGAATAATAATAATTAAGAACAAAAAACATAATTACTTTATTGATAAGTCAATTATTTTCATATAGTTTATTATATATCTAATAACGTCCTTGACTAGAATAAGTCACAAGTAGTATTATATTATATTAGTCTCTATATGAAATGATGTCACAAATTACTATTCAAGATTCCATCTTATTATAGTATTTTACTTTTTCAAAGCAGTTTTGTTAAAGGTACGATGATTGTACTTTAAAGTTTCTTTATTTTTGAAAGTTTTATATATATACGAATGAATTTTTCATATGAAATCTATTTAGTAAACTTATTTTCTAATAAGTACTCACTGATTTATTTAAATATTTTTATATTTTAATCTACGAAATTGACCACTTTTTTTATAAGAAATAAATATAATACTTATTAATTCTTTTTTTACGCTTTATTAATGTTCAGTCTTAATAGAACAATAACTAAAAATAACTTAAGAATAATACATAAATGTAATATAATCTAATAATTATGATGTAATCATAATTTTATTTAAAATATATATTTATTTTATAAATTTTATCATCTACATCTAAAAATGTATAAAATAAAGAATACAACTAATCAATTGATTGACTATAAGAAGTAAACCATTTTAATGCGTCAGTAGTTGAGGAATGCAGAGCTACTCTCTAAGGCATGGAGAATGTTCATAGAGAAATCAGATGTTAAAGTAGAACCTTTCAGGGTGCCTAATGGTTATAGCAGCAGCAATGCGGAAGGACTCAACTTCTGGAGAAAAATTAACATTGCAGAGGACTAGGCTGCACACTTTATGGTCCAATTTTGCCTAACCTCTGCTACAAACTCTTCTTCCCGGTCATCTTTGCAGCGCTCAAATAGGCTTTCATCTTTGAAGGAAAATCATAACTACTAGTACTACCCATCTATTATTACTGGTTGCTTCCTTTGTTTTGGACCTTTTCAGGTAATTTGGCACCATTAGCTTACGTTATTGTCAAATGGATTTTCGCGGGAAAGAAGAAAGAAGGCTAATCAGGTTGGCGTGAGTAGTTCAGCATTTTTATCTCTTAATTAGAGGTGAGTTCGAGTTCTGAAAATGGAGAAATTTATTTGACCAATATTTTACTCCTTATAAACTAACTCGGTGTAAGCAGAGATTAGCTTAAAAGTGAATAATTTAAAGATGTATTCTTACAATTGAGATCTTCCTTTTTTACATCATAGGTTAACAAAAAAACAAAAAAGTGTACTATGCATTTGGAGCGCAGGAGTGTGTACATGGACATTCTCTGGCAAGCTTTTGGAATCGATGTTGGGGCTCACACATGTTTCGTGGGTGGGACAGTTAATTTTTTTAATATTTAAATTAATTATTTTAAATAAAACACACGAGACAACTTCGAGGAGAAGGTTCAAGGTCGAGCGCCATATTCTGAAAACTGAAAACCAACTCTACTCTTTCGTCTTTCCTGAAGGACCAAGGGACCAAATGAACGAAGAAATTAAAATCACAAACCCCCAAGTCCCACGTCATGCTCACACTTTGATGATGACCCAACTGGTGTTGTGAAAAACCCAAGACCTCTCCGTGCATTCTCTCCATTTTGTTTATGTTTCTCTCTTCTTCTGCATTCCAAATATCAAATGCTTTATATGGAACTTACCCAACTATTTTCTGCCTAAAGTGACTGTCATGACATTGTTTTATTGTTGTTTTGCGGAACTAGGATTCTCTCAGTCAAGTGAAGCTTTTTCAATATGCAGGTGAAACGTTGTGAGATATGTGGTGGTGTTGGTGATCAAGAGTTCATAGTGACTTGCTCAGCATGTAGAATAACCCGTGAACACCTGTAAGATGCTATATCCATGTTTCTTCGCCTGCCTTCTCGTTTCCACCTGCCTGCCTATTTTTCCCCATGAGTATCTGTGTGCAATACTCGGTGTGATTTGTCATCTTTGTACATAAGTTCCTTCATTTTGGATTTTGCTTGATTGACTTCTTCTTCTCATCTTTTATGGATATTAAATTGGATAGACTTCCATAGGTTGAAATGGTTGTGGTTAGGTTTTGATTTATAAGGCTTATGGTTCAAATTTTTGCTTGTTTTACTACTCCTATAAAATGGGCGGCGGTCCAAAGTTTTTTTTTTTGTCATTTTGTGTTAACATGCATCTGTTCTCAGTTAATTGTTCTGTTTTGTAGTGTGATGAAACATGCGGATTGTTTCTAAGTTTGCCTATTTTGCTTACTTCTCAGTTATTGCATGTGGAAAGTAAGATTCAAAATCCCAGACGTATGGATTTGCGATGAATGCACGTCTAACGATAACATTTCTTTACTGGAGAATGGTGGGAAAGAAGGGTTAAAGAATTCCTACAATGGATTCGAGAACGATAAGGATAAAGGCATTAGAAAGGGCTTTGATGATTCGGTTGGAAACAATCACTCGAGAAAGCCAAAGACTGGCAAGGTGAAGTTTCTTGATATTAAAGAAGTCATGAGACTGGGTTCAGAAACCACAAAAAGACAATCACCCTTAAAGACTAATTTTGGATACAAACATGGTTCTTCAAATCTCACAAAGCCAAAGGCTAGAATTGTACCTGCACATCTAACAAAGCCTGCAAGTGGAACAACACAACTGACTAGTGTAACCACTCCGCCGGCGCCGCAAATGATTAAAGGTAATATTGTAAGCTGTCTTTTGTGTTCAATTTCTACATGCAAAAGGTTGATGAATATAAAATCTTGGAACGTCATTGCATTTCTACGATATCAAACATTTTGTTCTTGATTCTATTGAGCATAATGATGGTGAGATTCTAGGACAAGAAAGTATGTAAAATTGGGGATGAAAATCAACGTACAAAGTCTATTAATGTGAATAGAGAAGTTTTCAATGTTTCATATAAGAAACTACCATCTAAAGTAGTTGACTTGAAATTAAATCATCTATAACAGATTGTTGGTTTGCATGTCCATTTATTCCACGCTTTACCTGACAAAGTTTATGTTATATTTCCATTCTGTTTTTTTGTCTGTGCCTGCATGATAAACATGACTAGATTGAAGTTTGTCTAACTTGGCGTTTTGACATTCAATTTGTAATGCTCCTCTTCCCACGGGGTTAGGGTGGGGGAGGAAGGAGTGGAAGTGGACATCCAAATTCCAGGCATTCAAATTAAGTCTATAGGTTATATTTGATATTTCTTTTTTGATACCTAACTTGTCTACTAAAACTTTTGTAATTTATGAGGGATGAGAAACAATCACGTGTTCCATTCATTTAAGGAAATGTTCTGTTAGGACCAATGTGGTCGAGGGCAATTCAGGAAGGGGGAGAATAACTGAGACGTAAATAAGCCTAGGATATGGAGAGTATACTCGATGAGAGAGAAAGAGGGGGCAGAGAGGAGTGAGTTAGTTAGTTAGTTAGTGGCTGAGTTGGCGCAAGGGCTGGGTTGTAACATAATGGCCTCAGTGGGTAGTTTTGAGGCAAAGAGGGAGAGGGAAGAGGGGATTGGAAAGTAAGAAGAGAGATATTGTAGACAGAAAGAATTTCCTTCTTTCTGAGGAGCATTTTAGCTCTGGAAAGGGTGTCCTGCGGAATAACCCTTGTAATAGCAATAGAGTGTCTTTTATCTGTTCAATAACATACACTTTCTCTAGTTTATAAAGCTAGAGTTCTATCATGTTCAGATGAACTGTATTCTGTTTATATAAGCACATATGGGTATTTGACAATTTTCACTCATTAATCTCAATGCCTTGTGCTACAGTAAGATCGTCTCCTATCACTCCTGCAGAGGAAGACAGAAGCAAGAAACAACAAAGAACCGACTCAATTATGGCTAAAGGTGTCAAAATATATGAACTTAATATACCTTCAAAAAAAGTTGAAAGTTCCAATGCCGATGCCAAGAAAGCTACAAGAAAACATAGACATATTCCAAGTTAGTACATGGTACCATGATTATTGATATAGTTGATGGAATTTCTTTGATATTTTACTCAAACCTGGTCAAGTTCTATGTTATGGCTGCACCCTTAGTAATTGAGTGAAGTCTTAGTGACTTTTAGAAACTCATCGTGTTACAATATTAAGCAACTTGTACGTATTAGTTTAATATATTATGGTTGATGTAAGTTCATATGTCGGTAGAACTTGTTAGTTGAAGCTCAAATCTAGCTAGTAATAATTTTTTTTTTTTTCTACTAAGGGCTGTAGTCATCATATGATGTGATGTTTCTTTTCTTCTGATAATTTTGGTACATCGTTCTGGTCATTTTCGTATAATCTGAGGTTAATCAGCTTATTTTACTCTGCATTCTTCCCCCAAATTAAGTTTTTAAATTGTGATAGATACTCTAAAGGTACAACCAACAGGAAACTGTTGGTCTTTTAAATGGGATGAGAAAATTGAAACTAACGTCTTCTTATTTGCTTTTAGTGAATACTGATTTTGGTATTTTTATGAGTATTTGTAAAATATAATTGTAGTTTCGATGAATGCATTACTTTTGTGATAATTGGCCAGAAAAAACTGTCTGTCTAGCTTCTACTGGGAATTCTCGTATCAAGAAGCTAAACATCACTGTATCTGCTAAGGAAGGTGAAACTGCACATACATGCATAGACATGGGAATGGAGAAAGAATTGGTGATTTCTACCCCGAATTTTAGTTCAGGCAGGGCATTTTTTTAGTCTACCTGTCTGAGAGTTGATATTTTGGATACTATAGATGAGTAAATTGATGTTTTTGGAGCTTTGAAAGGAAGAATTTAGATGTTTTTTCTTTCAGTCTTCCTTTGCACTGTAGTAGTAAAATGAAGTTGGTTCCTAAAAAAAACAATTTGATATAATTCCTAATTTGGATCTTCACTAGCAATAATTTGATTTGATGACTAATTAGTCAACCTTCCTTCTTTTGATTCTTGTATACAGCTAGTAACTCAAGCACCATTGCTGACACAAAGCACCTGGATGTTAATCAAGGAGATCTGCTGTCTATTTTGCCCAAGTTACATGTTTATCGTCCTTGGCTTCCTGCTCTGCATGCTACTTGGAAGTGCGTAACCTGAATCCTGATTAGAGTAGTCTTCGAAAGAAAGAGATATTATTATTGGGAGACCCTATACTTTTTCTGCTTTGACTTTATAAATTCCAGTGGTTCTCCATGTATTAGTTGGCATCTGTTGTTTGGTATCTAGAATGGAAAAGTTGTAGTTATGGAATTAGAGTTTCTCTTAAGCACGAGTTTTACCCCTATTTATCTTCATCATGAAAATTGACAATCAATAATTTTAAGTCCTTAAAATGTTTTTACTCCTATCTATCTTCGTCATGAAACTTAACAATCAATAACTTTAAGTACTTTAAATGTGACCATTAGTGATCCTTCTTTATAGTTAGTTTTTACTCGTATTTATCTTCGTCATCAAAATTAACAATCAATAATTTTAAATCCTTTAAATGTGACCATTAGTGATCCTCCTTTGTACTTGATTTTCACTTCATGAGTAGTCAGTCTCTTTGTTAACCACATGATGATTTAGCTAGAGGGTGAGCCTTGAAGCAACTAGTAAAGTTGCTCCTTTGTGATTATAAGGACATAGATTCAAGTCACAGAAATAGCCTCTTTGTAAAAATACAAATGGAAGGTTGCGTATATTATGACTCTCTCTAGACCCATGCAAAGCGGAGAACCTTGTGCACTGAATACGTTGACTTTATGATGATTTAGTTTCTTGGAGTACAAGTTCATAATTTGTGATTCGAAAATAAAATGCTTCCAAATCCTCTCAGTCCTCTTTGTAGCTACAATTTGGATCAAAGTGCTTTTAAGGTTTTCTTTTAATGTTATTTTCTCCATCTATCTTCCGTCAGTCCCATAAGGCCAGGAGCCATGCTGCCATGTCTAGGAAGCTCCTTTTGTTGGCCAAAAAAAAAAGCATATTATGCTTATCAAGCAATACTTTAATTGTTTTAGTCAATATATAATTTCCGTCGCCTATTATGCTTCCTTTTCTGTAGGGGAGGCTTCAAGTTCTATCGTGATGGTCAATTTTATTGTGGATTTAAAGCTCATCCTTCATCCAGAGTACACAGGAAGGCTTACAATTTTTCACGGAAGATGCCTAAAGTCCTTCAGGTTCAGTTGGTGCCTCAACAGCTTGTTTTGACACATCTATTCCATTGTGATTATCCGGAACTTCATGACATCGCACTCTATTTTTCCTCTTCTTCTATTGAGAGGTATATCAGTTTTTAGCATCATCATATATTCTTTGCGCTTTAATTTTTGAAGTTTTTGGAGATTTGTTGTTAACTTTGATATGCACTCTGGAACTCATATTAGATCTGAAGAAACCCTGTTTGAGCTTATGAAAATGAAGAACTCAGCGATGATAAGCTGTATTGATGATGTGGAGTTGCTAATTTTTACATCTAACCAGTTGCATTTCGACTCACAGAGTGAGCTTTCTTTCCTTATATAGTTTTCCTGGTCCTGCATGAAACAGGCTTCCCAGAGGCTTCTTATTTGATGTCTCTAAAAATTTTTTTATATAAATGATGGCTCCTTTAGATATTATCCTCATAATTAAGTTTAATTCTGGCATTGATGGATGACCTAATTTTCATAATCCATGTGCTCATTAGTTCATTGTAATCTGAGAAGCTGGAGTAAAGAAAGACTTTGGCAGTAGTGTGAGAAGAGAGAAGAGAGAAACGTACAATCAAAAGCAAAATTAAGAGAGGTTCTGAGAGTGTATCATGTGTAGAAGGAAGATAAGGTGGAGAAGAGAAGGCTGCAATCATCAAATCCTTGGATATAAATCCCCGTTTCCTAATTTATAGCTTTCCCCTTGGTTGTATCCTCATACATCTTATCTCAGTATGCACTTCTTTGATTTTTTAATAAGGTGCACTAAGAACTTGAGAACTCATGATACCGATTTGGATAATAATAAACACCTCAGTTTTACTTTGAAAAGATGTAGACATAGAAATTGCATGTATATGCAAGGAAGAGAAACATTGCTTTCTAAATAGCTGTCGTAGTTGGTAAAACCCCTTTCCAACCCACACATACACACTCACGATAAATGATGGGAAAGAAAAGGACTTTTGCTTCTTAAACGGCTGCTGGAGGTATGTGGCAGTCCACATAACGTTATGTGTAGCAGAATATGCAAACCATGTGAGTATATTTTTCTGAACATCTTCCTCTGATGCAAAATCTTCTTCTTACAGCTATTATGGCAAGTTCAAGCATGAAACATTTCTTATGGGGAGTCTTCCGTCACGCAAAAGGTCACCAATTACTTTGCAAGATGCTTGAAGATCAATCTTCAATACTTTCTTCTGTCAGATACAAAGAGTCTGAAGGTGCAAACACAGATTGCCGCGAGTATGAAGATATGAAACTTGACGTGGAAGATAGAAAGCCTATTGGGAGAGTTGATGTAGTTGTTCCCAAACACCATGAAGGCAAGTCTGGAGAGCTTGAAAAAGTACCTGTTCATAAGTTGGAGACTTTACACAGCATTGCATCAAATGCTCTAAGGGAAATGGGCTCTGAGCTTCAAAAGTTGCAGCAAGTGTCTTATAATCCTGATAAAAGGATCTCCTATATACCTCCAGAAGTTGTTCGGAGGATTAACCCTGCCTTGCCTTCTGCTGATCATTTACAAAATTCACTTGGTAGACTTTCTGAAGCTAGGGAGAAAGCTGATATGCCCCCAGGTTTTGAGGACAAGCCGAGGGCAATGTTCAGACACTGAATATTTTGAACATTCTGGGTTTAGTTACATTTTGCCAGTAGGATTCAACAATCTAGACATTAGTCTTAGAATTCTGGAGTTAGTTTCTTTTGGTGTACAGGTAAAGACTTGAAAAGAATTGAAGAAAGATGTGACCAGATAAGAGTGCAAAGGCTGTACACGTAGTGTCTAGTGTTTGCTTAGAGCTCTGATGAGTTGGGATTTGCTTGTAAAGCAACAGAATTCACACTTGCATGAATGAAGCACTGTTTGACAAGAACTGCTAATTCATCTCCTTACCGACTACATTAACTCCTTGTCTTCTATTGGATACAGTATTGTGTGACATCAAATTAATGTCCCCGCACAGCCAAGTGAAGTGATACATTACACGATCAGTGTTATATAAACCTTTTCGCTTCTAAATTTCTCATTTTGTGGTTTCTTTCATCATATTATTGAGTATGCTTGACAAGAATGTTCTTTGAAATTTCTCAACTCTTTCTTTTAGATGATTGAATGTACTTACTTACATAGTAAATGAAGTATAATCAATGTTTTTATATAGACTTATAATAAATTAAAGATCAAGTATGTTAATATACTCACTTTCTTCATCAAACCATCAAGTTAGTATAGAGGTAACAATTCTTCCACTAACTCTACTTAGTGGATAGTTATACCTTTTTTATCACTAACTCTACTTAGCATATGAAAGATGTCCACATTGTTCTCATATCATCCAACTTCTTTTTCACTACTTGAATAAGGGCACCCATTATGTAAGGCAATATTCTTACTTTCTTTATCCACTACTTCATGTTCTTATTATAAGTCACCACATTATCATCTCTTGAAAACAAGTTCCTTGACGAGCCTTTAGTTAGTCATCCTGAGATATCTTTTTCTATGGTCTATCTAAACATATTTATAGTGCAGTCACATTGCTCCAAGAACAAAGTTTGGCAACAATTCGAGTCACCATATAATAAACTTTTCATATTTACTTATTCTTGAACCTTCTCGTTGAGGTTAAATGCCTTTGCACACTTTCATACTTTAACATGATATAGTAGCATAATTCATGTTTGATCTCACATTTAAATGCCATCCATTGTTGAAGATTTGTGCTAGTACACACCAGTGTATGTCAATATTCACCTACTTAAGCTTTCATTGACATTGTCCATTTATCTCACCTACTCACAGGTCTTTACCTTATTCTTTTGTTAGCATATCATCTATATGTCAACTTGAATGCTAAGCATCGATCAAGGCTTACCAACACTTGTACATTTTTGTCATTTAAACTTTAGGGACTAACAAACCACTCTCATCAAAAGAATGTGACGACTTTGTCAAAATAATTCGGGAGCACTTCTCTTTAAGAATTTTCCTCAAAAACTCCTAACCCAAATTTTGAAGACAAAATCAAAATTTAAGAATAGAGCTAATTGAAGAAAATATCACAACTCAGATGCAAGAATTGGAACTTAAACACGAAAGGAACATGCAGGGGTTGAAGAATTGAATTTTGCATATTCATCAGCAAAACTGATTGAGGAATACAAAAATGGAGAATGGAGATCATCGTGTGCCAGAGGGTGGGAGTAAGGAGGGAGTATATGATGGTCAATATAACATTCCAACATGATTTAATAAGATCAAATTTCCTATTTTAAAGTAGAAGTGTTATGAGCGTGGATATTTAAGTGCAAACAATTTTTTAGCCTAGTCAAATTAAGATTGGTGGTGATGCATCTAGAAGGTGAAGTATTGGCTTGGCATAAGTTTTGCTTAAACATAGACTAGCCATTGAACCATTGAGCTAAGGCGAATAAATGTTAGCATTAGATTGACAATACAGAGATGTATTAATGATGACATATGTTGGCCCTCGAATGTTTTTTTTTAGTTAAGCATGATTTAGATAATTATAAGGTTTGGATAAGTGAATTTTTGGGAATTAATTTTTTTTTATTATGTCTGTTAGTAGAATTTATTTCATGGGTTAATTGAAGTAAAGGTGGTAAAAATGCAAAAAAGGTTAATTTGGGTAGTTTACCTAAGGTTAAAAGCACTAAGGCATTAGAGGAAGGGCAAGGCGGACTTTTCTCATTCATTAAGGGTAAAATGAGAAACGAAAGGTGTTGTCTTGTGCTTGAGAAGAAGAAAAACGAAAATAGGTGAAGGAAGAAGGGATATACGAAAATGAAAAGGAGAGAAAGAGGGGTTTCGGTGAAGTTGAGAAAAGAATGGAGTTTTGAGCTAGGTTTCATCTTTTCTTAGTCTTAAAGAGAGAGTTTGAGGTTGCTCAAGAAGGGAAAAAGAAAGAGGAAGGGAAGAGCTTTCTTTAGAGCCAATAATCTCATAAATTGGTGAAGATTTAAGGTAAGTTTTATTTTTATACTTTGGATATATGGAAGGGGTTTTGGTTCATGAAGTTTAGGAAATACGGCTTAAGCAATCTAGAATCAAATTTCAGTGAATGTGCTTTATGGGTTCTTAATTTGAATTCCTATTGAATGGGAATTTTTTCATTTATGAAGGAAATCAAGGAGGGAATCAAGAGAGACAAGAGGAGCAAGAGGAAAGACATCCTTAAGCCAATTTCTTAAGCAAGGAATTCAGGGTGGATATATGTTTATAATAGAATAAATAAGCCAATAAATATTTTCTTTGAATCAAGGAAATTTAATGATTTCAATTGCATCATAAATATTGCATTTGTTGCTTCTTGAATGAATTGAGAATTTGCTATGCGTTTGATATGTGAATTGGGTTGATGATTTGTGAAAAGACTTTGAAAATGATTCTTTGAAAAGATACATGTTTATGAAATCATGTTTTCGAAAATAGTTTTCGAAACATCTCATGTTCACGAAAAATAAGTTTCCAAGAATGTGTCATTTGGGCAAACGATTTTCCATTCATGAATTACATGTTATGTGAGTTTGGTGTAATCTATTCAAGAATGTCACTTGCACGTTAACCAAGTTAAAGACTTTTCCCGCCTACTCGCTAATAACACGGGGCTCCTTCATAGACTTCCTCAAGTTTATGTCTACGCAAAATCACTATGTGGGCTTGCGTTAGTACACAAAGTTTACGACTACACAGGACCATTATGTGAAAATGTGTAGTTCATCATGTTTATGGATTTACCCAAACCATTTTGATGTGCTTATGTGCTTATGAGATGTTGACAAGTTGATGCATTCATGATTTGTAGTTTGTGAATTTCGGTTATGAATTTGAGAATGATATTTTTATGAATTTAATTAGAACTTGTATTGGCCAACAAACATTTCAAAGGTTTTGCTTATTTTTCCGTTATAAATTGTTACCCGCAAGCTTTAAATTCACCTCCATTCCTTCCCATCTGTAAGTGACGACCAAGAGATTGAGTGTAAGAGAATCGAGGCATCACTCCAAAATTTGCATCTTTTTGTGTTTTAAGCTATATTTGCAACTACAAGACTTTAGTTGTATTTTGAGTAAATTACTGTTCATGTATCTTTTTGTATTTTGGCATTTTGAGATATTGATGTATTGTGACCGAAAATGCCCACTAAAGCTTTGTAAAAACTCTTATATTTTGATGTTAATGAAGTATGTTAGTGTTTTGTCGATGATATTTCAAATGTGTTCATTGCATTTTCAAATTTTCCATAAGAGTGAGATTTTGTGTTCTGGCTTCGAGGGAAATATTGTATTGAATTAGGCTGAATTGGACGAAGTTTCTTCTTGGAATTTGTAGATTAATTTTCCAACTTTTCAATGATATATAGTATGAAATTTTTGAACATTGGAGTTGAGAGATATGATTATTAGACTTTTGTGATGTTGCATAGGTTGGACATTCGGGATAGCTACATATTTTTGAAAATTTGATCCTTATAGAAGCAAAAATTATTTTCGAGATCTTCATAAAAGTTATAGGTCTAGAAGTCTTCTTCAAAATGGTATTTGAATGACCTTAACCCGATATTTGTAGTGAAAGTTATGCGCTTTTTTCTAAAACAAGTTCGAGGAAGAAAAGCAAAGGAGGAAGAAGGGAAGCAAGTCGTGATTTTCGCGCGAAGTCGCGATTGCGACTTTGCGGCCACACCGCAGGTTGCTATCGTGACTTTGCTAGTGTTCTCATACCTGAACACCTCACACTTTTTTAATCACAACTTTGTCGTTCGACCTCCAAATGACCTAATTTTTGAAGCATTGGATTCATAACACATTCCTTTATGTCTCCACAAAAATTTATAGCTTTTGGTATTGATTCGAAAAAGATTAATCGAATCAAATTGAGGGCGTCAATTGGACGAGCATGAACTGGACATTTTACTGAACATACTTCAGTATTTTGGTGATATCTTGAGCTATAAAGTTTCAAATGAAATAATTCTTGTTTTTAAATAAACTAAAGACATAGAGCTACAAATTATCTGAAGAACTCAATTTTTAATTCAGTCTCTAAGATTTTCATTTTCTATAGGGAAACTGAGTATAGTGTATTATTTCAATACAATAATAGTCCAAAAATGTTTGGGCTATAACTTTTTAATTTTTAAACCAAATTGAATGTTTTTGATTTCATTAGAGACTTAAGACAATGGTAAACAAATGTTCTGAAGAAGTCATATTGAAATTCTAGTTTAAAGTTTCCCAAAATCTGTTCGGAAATAGGAGAAATGAGTTCATTTTTTATATTTGACTGGTGAGGGCACGCCACCCTTGTGGGATGCGCGTCCAGATGTCATGTAGGACGTCGAGCACGTAACTCGTAAAGGCGAGGTCCCAACAACTTATGTCCTTGGGTTCGATCAGACCTAATTTGGCCTAAAGTTAATAGACTCGGCTCAAGTTAACCAAGGTTCAGGCTGGACTTAAACTTTTTTTTTTAATTTGAACTTCAAGATAGACTTAGATTCTAACTTTATGGTTTAGCCCAACCTAAAGCCTAAATGTATTAAGTGTCAACGACATCATTTTGAGCAAATGACATTATTTTCAACATGACATTAAATTAAATTTTTTTAAAAAGAAAATAATCAGGCTCAACTCAAGCCTAATTGGCCTTTGAGCTACCCAAGCTAGATTAATAGGGCCGACCCAATTCCATCCTCAGTGATGTTATATTCAAAGACTTAGTGGATAAGTTAAAGAAGCTTAAATAAAGGAGAACAATGAATACTTGTTCTGAAATAGAGTATTTGGTGAAGATCTAGAGCCCCATAAACCTATATCATGAATTTGGCAAGTTTAATCTAAGGAACTAGTATTCAGCTCTAACGCAAAATAGTCTTTTAAGAAGTTTCCAAGAATCTTGTCAAAACCTATAATCATTGGAAGTTAGAAAAGTAAAAGGAGTCAAAGAGTTGTGAGAATAACCACTAACAAAGTGATGGATGGAAGGCAAGCCAAAAGGTTATGTTTATAGTGTGAGAAATACATAATAACAATAACAACAATAACAAGAACATCTAGTATAAATCTTATTGATACACAGAGTTTGAAAAGATCTAGTAGTACGAAGTCTTACCTCTAACCAGTAGAAAAACTGCTTCCAAGTAACCTACAAGAAGAAGAAGAAGAAGAAATAAGTGTCAAACTAAATAATATGAAAAGGAATAATAATAATAATAATAATAATAATAATAATAATAATAATAATCAAAGATATGGATACCGTTTCGTATCGGTACAAAACAAATGGCCAGTTGTATTGGGTTTAAATAACGGTCGGTAACGGCCCGTTTTGGATGGTTCTAGTTGGTATTCAAAATATCGGCCAAATATTGACCAGTACCAAAAATTTCAAAAATTAGGGGGACTTTTTTGTAAAATTTTCAAAAATTTTTAAAATCTTCCTCCCTCTTCTTCCCTTTTTTTAAAAGTTTTTTAAATTAGTTATTTCATTTACTTCAACTTTTATAATTATTGTGAATTTTTAATTTTTGTTTTTAAAATAATAATAAATATTTGTATAACTAATAATAATTATAAATTTAATAAAAATTAAAAATAAATTATTTAATTTTAATTTATTTTAATATTTTATATAATATTTATTAATTCCATAATTGCTTAATCTAGAGCATTTTTAAAATTGGACTAATCTAATGGTAGTAGGTGTTTTATGGACTTCTTTTGGATGCAACGAAATAGAACAAGATTATCTAAGTTCTCATGCAACAGTCAAGTTTAAGTATGTTAAAGTCTAATTTTGTCAAATTTAAGTCCGTCAAAGTCTAATCAATCTTGTTTCGAGATTATCGACCAACCAATTCATTTATTTTCAAATGCCTTATACCACTCGGGCTTAAATGTCATCCATCGTTGAAGATTTGTGCTAGCGCACACCAGTGTATGTCAATATTCACCTACTTAAGTTTTCATTGACATCGTCCATTTATCTCTCCTACTCACAGGTCTTTACCTTATTCTTTTGTTAGCATATCATCTATATGTCAACTTGAATGCTAAACATCGATCAAGGCTTACCAACACTTGTATGTTTTTGTCATTTAAACTTTATGGACTAACAAACCACTCTCATCAAAAGAATTTGACGACTTTATCGAAATAATTCGTGAGCACTCTTCTTTAAGAATTTTTCTTAAATTCTCTTTAGCCAAATTTTGAAGACAAAAGCAAATCTTAATAATAGAGCTAATTGAAGAAAATATCACAACTCAGATGCAAGAATTGGAACTTAAACACCTAACTTGGCCAAAAGTTAATAGATTCGGCTCAAGTTAACCAAGGTTTATGCTGGACTTAAGCTTTTTTTTTATAATTTGAACTTCAAGCTAGATTTAGATTCCTACTTTATGGTTTAGCCCAACCTAAAGCCTGAATGTGTTAAGTGTAAACGACATCATTTTGAGCAAATGATATTATTTTCAATATGACATTAAATTAAATTTTTTAAAAAAGAAAATAATTAGGCTCAACTCAAGCCTAATTGGGCTTTGAGCTGCTCAAGCTAAATTAATAAGCCCGACTCAATTCTATCCTTAGTAATGTTATATTCAAAGACTTAGTGGATAAGCTAAAGAAGCATAAATAAAGGGGAACAATGAATACTTCTTTAGTTTGTTGTTGACATAGTTGAAATTTGAAATAGAGTATTTGGTGAAGATCTAGAACCCTATAAACCTACAATAAGAATATTAGTTTAAGTTACATTATCATGAATTTGGCAAGTTTAATCTAAGGAACTAGTATTAAGCTCTAATGCAAATTAATCTTTTAAGAAGTTTCCACGAATCTTGTCAAAACCTATAATCATTGGAAGTTAGAAAAGTAAAAAGGAGTCAAAGAGTTACGAGCATAACCACTAACAAAGTGACGAATGAAAGGCAAGCCAAAAGGTTATGTTTAATTTATAGTGTGAGAAATGTATAACAACAACAACAACAACAATAGCAAGAACATCTACTATAAATATCATTGATACATAGAGCTTGGGAAGATTCAGTAGTACGCAGCCTTACCCTTAACTAGTAGAAAATCTGTTTCCAAATGACCTACAAGAAGAAGAAGAAATAAATAACAAACTAAATAATATTAAAAAGAATAAATAATAATAATAATAATAATCATAATCATAATAATCATACTCATAATCATAATCATAATCATCATCATCATCATCATGAATACTGTTTTGCACCAGTATGAAACAAAGGACAGTTATATCAAGTTTAAATATCAGTCAATACTGGCCCATTTGGGATGGTATCGGTCGGTATTCGAAATATCAATCAAATGCTGGCCGGTACAGAATTTTTAAAAAAATAAGAGGACTTTTTGCAAAATTTTAAAATTTTTTAAAAATCTCCCTCCTACCTCTCCTTCTCCTTTTTTTTTCAAAGTTTTTTTATTTAGTTATTTTATTTACTTCAACTTTTATAAATATTATGAATTATGAATTATTATTTTTAAAATAATAATAAATATTTTTATTATTAATAATAATTATAAATTTAATAAAACTTAAAAATAAATTTTTTAATTTTTAATTTATTTTAATATTTTATATAATATTTATTGATAAAGTATTAATAAAATATT
>JANVCQ010671906.1:0-15954 GCA_025531925.1 Erythroxylum plowmanianum | reverse complement strand
CCACCACATTTGCTATCTCCCTATTCAATCCACTCAAGAACCTTGCCATGGTGGCCTCGGGATCCTCCACTATATTAACACGGATCATAGCAATCTTCATCTCCTTATGGCAATCCTTTACTAACTTAGACTCTTATGTGAGTCTTTGGAGCTTTTGATGCATCTCCCTATAATGGTAAGAAGGCATAAATCTCTTCCTCATGTATGCCTTCATTGCTGGCCAAGTATTTATGGATCTCTTTCCATTCCTCCTCCTAGAGGTCACAAGCTGATCAGACCATATTAATGTATAATCTGTAAATTCAACAACAGCAAGTTTTACCTTCTTCTCCTCTGAGAAGTTATAGCACTCGAAGGTCAAATCAACCTTCCTTTCCCACTCCAAGTATGCCCCAACATCATTCCTCCCCTTGAATGCTGGGATCTGTATCTTGATAGATTTGAGGTCTCCATCTCACCTGTTGAGGGGTTCTCCTCTCCGAGCTCTCATGGGCATGTGCTCTTCATAGTCCTCTTCATCCTCATCAAGCTCCTCCTCCTCAGGCTCATACTATAATAGTTGTCTACAAGGTGGTGGTTGCCGATGACGTACATATACACACCTTCCCTGAGGTTCCTTGCGTCTTCCTTGTTTGAGCTCATCTATTTGTCTCCTAACATCATTTAAGCCTAGATTGAACCTCTCAAATTGTTGCTGCGTGGCTCTCAAAGTGAAAGCGATATTTGCATCTCCCCCTTGGTTGTCATCATTATTACCTCTCTGGGACATTGTAAATAAAATGATATACCTGCAAAACAAGGTTAGTGATAAACAACCTCACACACTCCCTCACGTGTTTCACTCAAGAATTTTTCACTTCCCTCGTATTTAAGTCACGACAATGACTCCCTCAAATAAACTCACACACTCTTGTCTTTTATCACTCAATGTTCTCTAAAATTCAAGTTACAGTTAGAATCACAGCTTCAACAAATCAATGTTTCCAAATGTAGCTCAAATAACAAGTAACAAGCAACCCAAACCAATAACCAATAACCAATAACAAGCTAACAAATTTGAAAAATTTTGAAAAAAAAATTCAAAATTTTTAGATTTTTCTGACTTTTCTTCCGGATTTCTTGTTTCGGCCCCTTTTTTCATACTTTTTTCAAATTTTTTTGTTTTATTCAATTTTTTAGACTTTTTTTTATTTTTTCTGAACTTTTTTTGATTTTTTTTTTATATAAACTAAAAGTTTTCAACAAATGATTGAAAACCCTAACTAAAATAAAAAAGAAGAAGAAGAAAGATTGAATCCTAGGTTAAAAGTTAATTTACACCTGAATTGATGATTCGACAATAATTAGATGATGATGCGCAGCGGTTTCTTGAATTTTGATGAAGTTGAATAAGAATTCTCCTCTAAATCAGGCTCTGATACCAAATAGCGGGCACCGCGGAAGTTTGATGACAATTTGATGGTATTTTCGATGGGTGTTTTATTTTGGTGTGTTTTCGACCTTGAGGAATTAAGAAGGATGGAAATTTTGAATTCAACAATCAAGAAAAATAAGGATACGCAAGGTTTAATTTCTAGACACCTCTTGGAAACTTGTTCCAAACAATCCTGATGATTAAAATAAAACCAAGAGAAACGAACATTTGACACGCCCCAATTGGGAAAGTAATTGATAAGTGAAAGATAGTTCGAAAGGTAACAAGAACAAGAGAATAATGCTTCTCCCTATTCAAGTCAATGGCACTCCAGCAATTTTGACCTAAAAGTTACGAAAATTTGACCTAAAGACACATATTTATACCTAGGTTAAATAATAAAAGGTTGGGCTAAAAATACATAAAAGTCCAAAATAAAACAAAGTCAAAAAACTAAATAAACAAGTTTGATATGTGGCGTCACTATCGGATCCATATGCTCTTGGGCTTAAGTGAATTAAATAGCCTACTCCCACTAATAAAATAAGTGGCACATCAAACACTCCTTGAGATTAAGTGATGAAGCACTAAAATAGTCCAAGTCTTCTTGTCTTCAAGTTTCAAGTGTATCCGATTCAAGGATTTGAGTTAAATGGATTAGTTTAGGCTCAATTCCATTAAACTCTCCTCTAATAGGCTTGGAGCTCACCATTCTCTCCACAAATTGGCCCACATGCGCATAGAAAGTCTTCTTGAGTCTCTCGGTCCTAGATTTGGACATAGGTCCAACTAGAATGACAAGCTTGCCCCTATTACGCATGCCATCTCCATGGTGATCCTTGCTCCTGCTCACATCAAGGATGTTATCCCCAATGTTCCTCCCCGGGATGAAAGCTCCTTGTGCTGGATTGATGATGTCGATGATGGCCACTTTTAGCCTCTCTGTTGAGATCTTAGAAATAATTTTATATATGGTATTACAATAAGAAATTAGTCTAAAATTAGACATATTTTGAGGGTGTTGCTTTTTAGGAACTAAGCAAATATATGTATGGTTTAACTCCTTAAACATCTTCCTAGATTCAAAGAATTCCAACACCATAAAAAAAAACTAGCTCACATGTGATATCCCAAGTCTTTTGAAAGAATAAAGCGGTAAAAAAAGCATGAGTTTTCCTGTTTAGAACAATTTATTAAAAACAATTATTCTCCACCAAAATGCTAGGTCTTTTTGAAAAAAAATATCTAATTGAATCAATCATTAGTTATAATTAATGATTATTTAACTAAAACCTATATATCTATTCTTAATGCAATCTCTATTAAATAGTTTAGTTAATATTTGATTTAAACTATATATTTTTAGATAACTGAATTTTATATTGGTTGAACCTACCTTTTCTATATATAGGAATCTTTTATATTGGTCTAAAGCACATAAATTTGAAAAATATTAATAGGCTTTACTAAATTTTCTCAAGTTGGATAAAGATGTACCGTATTGAGTTTGTATAATAATTTATATTTTAAATTGATCATTTAATAGCAAATAAAATGTGTCGTATTCTCCAAATCAACCATCCTTTGTAAGTATTTTAGGTGAGTCGAAATTCGTCTTTGGTCTTGTATCCATCCTTTGTAAGTATTTTAGGTGAGTCAAAATTCGTCTTTAGTCTTGTATATACAAGACTAAAGACGAATTTTGACTCACCTAAAATACTTACAAAGGATGGATACAAGACCAAAGACGAATTTCGACTCACCTAAAATACTTACAAAGGATGGTTGATTTGGAGAATACGACACATTTTATTTGCTATTAAATGATCAATTTAAAATATAAATTATTATACAAACTCAATACGGTACATCTTTATCCAACTTGAGAAAATTTAGTAAAGCCTATTAATATTTTTCAAATTTATGTGCTTTAGACCAATATAAAAGATTCCTATATATAGAAAAGGTAGGTTCAACCAATATAAAATTCAGTTATCTAAAAATATATAGTTTAAATCAAATATTAACTAAACTATTTAATAGAGATTGCATTAAGAATAGATATATAGGTTTTAGTTAAATAATCATTAATTATAACTAATGATTGATTCAATTAGATATTTTTTTTCAAAAAGACCTAGCATTTTGGTGGAGAATAATTGTTTTTAATAAATTGTTCTAAACAGGAAAACTCATGCTTTTTTTACCGCTTTATTCTTTCAAAAGACTTGGGATATCACATGTGAGCTAGTTTTTTTTTATGGTGTTGGAATTCTTTGAATCTAGGAAGATGTTTAAGGAGTTAAACCATACATATATTTGCTTAGTTCCTAAAAAGCAACACCCTCAAAATATGTCTAATTTTAGACTAATTTCTTATTGTAATACCATATATAAAATTATTTCTAAGATCTCAACAGAGAGGCTAAAAGTGGCCATCATCGACATCATCAATCCAGCACAAGGAGCTTTCATCCCGGGGAGGAACATTGGGGATAACATCCTTGATGTGAGCAGGAGCAAGGATCACCATGGAGATGGCATGCGTAATAGGGGCAAGCTTGTCATTCTAGTTGGACCTATGTCCAAATCTAGGACCGAGAGACTCAAGAAGACTTTCTATGCGCATGTGGGCCAATTTGTGGAGAGAATGGTGAGCTCCAAGCCTATTAGAGGAGAGTTTAATGGAATTGAGCCTAAACTAATCCATTTAACTCAAATCCTTGAATCGGATACACTTGAAACTTGAAGACAAGAAGACTTGGACTATTTTAGTGCTTCATCACTTAATCTCAAGGAGTGTTTGATGTGCCACTTATTTTATTAGTGGGAGTAGGCTATTTAATTCACTTAAGCCCAAGAGCATATGGATCCGATAGTGACGCCACATATCAAACTTGTTTATTTAGTTTTTTGACTTTGTTTTATTTTGGACTTTTATGTATTTTTAGCCCAACCTTTTATTATTTAACCTAGGTATAAATATGTGTCTTTAGGTCAAATTTTCGTAACTTTTAGGTCAAAATTGCTGGAGTGCCATTGACTTGAATAGGGAGAAGCATTATTCTCTTGTTCTTGTTACCTTTCGAACTATCTTTCACTTATCAATTACTTTCCCAATTGGGGCGTGTCAAATGTTCGTTTCTCTTGGTTTTATTTTAATCATCAGGATTGTTTGGAACAAGTTTCCAAGAGGTGTCTAGAAATTAAACCTTGCGTATCCTTATTTTTCTTGATTGTTGAATTCAAAATTTCCATCCTTCTTAATTCCTCAAGGTCGAAAACACACCAAAATAAAACACCCATCGAAAATACCATCAAATTGTCATCAAACTTCCGCGGTGCCCGCTATTTGGTATCAGAGCCTGATTTAGAGGAGAATTCTTATTCAACTTCATCAAAATTCAAGAAACCGCTGCGCATCATCATCTAATTATTGTCGAATCATCAATTCAGGTGTAAATTAACTTTTAACCTAGGATTCAATCTTTCTTCTTCTTCTTTTTTATTTTAGTTAGGGTTTTCAATCATTTGTTGAAAACTTTTAGTTTATATAAAAAAAAAATCAAAAAAAGTTCAGAAAAAATAAAAAAAAGTCTAAAAAATTGAATAAAACAAAAAAATTTGAAAAAAGTATGAAAAAAGGGGCCGAAACAAGAAATCCGGAAGAAAAGTCAGAAAAATCTAAAAATTTTGAATTTTTTTTTCAAAATTTTTCAAATTTGTTAGCTTGTTATTGGTTATTGGTTATTGGTTTGGGTTGCTTGTTACTTGTTATTTGAGCTACATTTGGAAACATTGATTTGTTGAAGCTGTGATTCTAACTGTAACTTGAATTTTAGAGAACATTGAGTGATAAAAGACAAGAGTGTGTGAGTTTATTTGAGGGAGTCATTGTCGTGACTTAAATACGAGGGAAGTGAAAAATTCTTGAGTGAAACACGTGAGGGAGTGTGTGAGGTTGTTTATCACTAACCTTGTTTTGCAGGTATATCATTTTATTTACAATGTCCCAGAGAGGTAATAATGATGACAACCAAGGGGGAGATGCAAATATCGCTTTCACTTTGAGAGCCACGCAGCAACAATTTGAGAGGTTCAATCTAGGCTTAAATGATGTTAGGAGACAAATAGATGAGCTCAAACAAGGAAGACGCAAGGAACCTCAGGGAAGGTGTGTATATGTACGTCATCGGCAACCACCACCTTGTAGACAACTATTATAGTATGAGCCTGAGGAGGAGGAGCTTGATGAGGATGAAGAGGACTATGAAGAGCACATGCCCATGAGAGCTCGGAGAGGAGAACCCCTCAACAGGTGAGATGGAGACCTCAAATCTATCAAGATACAGATCCCAGCATTCAAGGGGAGGAATGATGTTGGGGCATACTTGGAGTGGGAAAGGAAGGTTGATTTGACCTTCGAGTGCTATAACTTCTCAGAGGAGAAGAAGGTAAAACTTGCTGTTGTTGAATTTACAGATTATACATTAATATGGTCTGATCAGCTTGTGACCTCTAGGAGGAGGAATGGAAAGAGATCCATAAATACTTGGCCAGCAATGAAGGCATACATGAGGAAGAGATTTATGCCTTCTTACCATTATAGGGAGATGCATCAAAAGCTCCAAAGACTCACATAAGAGTCTAAGTTAGTAAAGGATTGCCATAAGGAGATGAAGATTGCTATGATCCGTGTTAATATAGTGGAGGATCCCGAGGCCACCATGGCAAGGTTCTTGAGTGGATTGAATAGGGAGATAGCAAATGTGGTGGAGTTACAATATTACTTGGAGATTGAGGACATGGTAAACATGACCATGAAGGTAGAGAGACAGCTCAAAGCTAGAGTGACAACAAGGAGTGAAGCAAGTTCTAGTTATTCATGGAACTCAAAATGGCCTAAGAAGGAGGAGAAGTACAAGGATAAGGGGGTGGACTTCAAGGAAGCATCTAAGAAACCAATTGGGGGATTTAAGCAAAAGGTACTTTTAACACCCAAGCTACTTCTAGTAAACATTCATCTATAAAATGCTTTAAATGTTTGGGTACTGGCCATATTGCTCTGCAATGTCCTAATAGAAAAGTGATGTATATGAGGGATAATGGGGTTATTAATTCTGAGGATAGTGATGTTGATGATTTGCCATGTGATAGTGTTTGTGATGATGATGATGAATGTGTGGAAAGAGCTGTCACAGGAGAAACACTTGTAGTTAGGAGAGTGTTAAGTACTACAGTTAGAGATGAGATTCTGGATCAGAGGGAGAAACTATTCCATTCAAGGTGTTTGATGGGTGGAAAGGTGTGTAACTTGATCATAGATGAAGGTAGTTGTACTAATAGGGCTAGTCGAACTATGGTGGAGAAATTGGGCTTGACATGTAGGAAACATTTGGAGTCATATAGTTTACAGTAGTTTAATGATAGTACGGATGTGAAGGTGACTAGATACGTACTGGCGTCATTTTCTGTAGGGAGGTATGAGGATGAGGTGTTGTGTGATGTGATACCCATGGAGGCAGGACATTTGCTATTGGGGAAGCCTTGGTAGTTTGACAAGAGGGTAGCACATGATGGGTATACCAATAGATACTCCTTTAAGTTTAAGAGTAGGAACTTCATTCCACTACCTTTATCACCTCGTGAATTGTACCTAGACTAGATCAAATCAAGTAAAAGTGAGGAGGGTTCGGGTAGTGAGAACAAAAAAAGTGAAGAGAGAAAAGAGGCCCAAAAGAAAAATGAGTTTGGCCCAATGGTGAGTGACTGCACAGGTGAGGAAAAGAAAGTGAGATGTGCAGGAGAGAAGAGCTCAGAAAGAGAAAAGAAGAGAGAAAAGAAAGAGAGAAAAGTGAGCTTGTTTGTTAAGAGAAAAGACTTGAGGAGAGTAACTGGAGAGAAAATAGCACTAGTAGTGGTGAGATACAAAGAGTATTTAGTTTTTGACACTAACTCTCTTAATGCTTTGCCTAGTGTTTTTGCTTTGGATCATAAGGATGATGGTCCGTTCCAGGTGTTGGAGAAGATATATGACAATGCCTACAAGATTGACCTACCAAGTCAGTATTCTATTTCTGCAATTTTTAATATTACTGATCTTTCTCCTTTTGATATGGATTTAGATTCGAGGATGAATCTTCTTGAGGAGGGAGGGACTGATGTGAGCAGGAGCAACGATCACCATGGAGATGACATGCATGATGGGGGCGAGCTTGTAATTCCAGTTGGACCTATGTCCAAAGCTAGGACCGAGAGACTCAAGGAGACTTTTTATGCGTGTGTGAGCCAATTTGTGGAGAGAATGGCGAGCCCCAAGCCTATTGGAGGAGAGTTTAATGAAATTGAGCCCAAACTAATCCATTTAACTCAAATCCTTGGACCGGATACACTTGGAACTTGAAGACAAGAAGACTTGGGCTATTTTGGTGCTTCATCACTTAAGCCTAAGGAGTGTTTGGTGTGCTACTTACTTTATTAGTGGGAGTGGGCTATTTAATTCACTTAAGCCTAAGGGCATATGGATCCAGTAGTGACGCCACACATCAGACTTATTTATTTAGTTTTTGGACTTTGTTTTATTTTGGGCTTCCATGTATTTTTAGCCCAACCTTTTATTATTTAACCTAGATATAAATATGTGTCTTTAAGTCAAATTTTTGTAACTTTTAGATCAGAATTGCTGGAGTGTCGTCAACTTCAATAAAGAGAAACATTATTCTCTTGTTTTTGTTACCTTTCAAACAATCTTTCACTTATCAATTGCTTTCCAAATTGTGGCATGTCGATTGTTCATTTCTCTTGGTTTTATTTTGATCATCGGGATTGTTTGGAACAAGTTTCCAAGAGATGTCGTAGAAATCAAACCTTGTATATCCTTATTTTTCTTGATTGTTGAATTTGACATTTCTATCCTTTTGAATTCCTCAAGGTTGAAAACATACCAAAGCAAAACACCCATCAAAAACACCATCAAATTGTCATCAACCCTTCTATAGTGCGCGTTAATCCTCATGTTATAGGTGTTATTAAAAGAGTACAACTCAGGCAAACATCTCAAAAGTTGTTTAATTAAGGTCGACTTCTTCAAGGCTTTTGATATGGTTAGTTGGCAATTCATTTACTTATGCTTTGAAGCTATTAAGCTATCGCCTCGGTTCATTGATTGGATTATGGCTTGTATCCAAACTCCTTCTTTGAGCATTCATATCAATAGGATCTCAACTAAATCGATCCAGATAGTTAAGGGTATTCGATAAGGGGACCCTCTATCACCTTACCTTTTCTCTTTGGTTATGGAAAGGTTCTTCAAGTTGATCACTAAGTTTACTGAATGCAACAATAGGTTCCGATATCGCTTCAAATGTGACACCCTCAAGCTTACTCATCTTATCTATGTTGATAATCTCTTACTTCTCAGTAGCATTGACACTCACTCTTTTTCTATAATTAAGCATGCCCTGATGTTATTTGCAGATTGGTCTGGGCTCTAACTTAATTCGAAAAAAAGCAGTGTGCATGTCTTATCTGATGTACATAATCTGGACCTTATTTGTCAGATTGTGGGGTTGAATTCTCACCTAGGCACATACTATTATTTAGGTGTCCTCATCTCTTCTTCTAAATCATCTCAATTAGAGTGTCTAACTTTGGTAGAAAAAGTTATAAAAAGGGTGCGAGCTTGGCAAAACAGGTTCCTATCTTATGCTGTTAGACTTCCTCTGATTATTACTGTTTTGAGTAGCTTGCATTTATACTGGGTGGCCCATATAGCTTTACCCAATGGAGTCTTAAGTGACATGGACAGAATCCTAAAAGCCTTTCTTTGGTGTGGGATTTCTGACAAAGCTACAAATTCTAAAGTAAATGGAGTGAGATGGTACCATAAGGTGTTTGGAGGTTTGGGTATTAAGTCTATTGACTCCACTTAAAAAGTCTTAATGTATAAGAGACGCTAGAGGTTTTACACTGATCATAATGCGCTATGGGTTAAATGGCTTCATGAGTACCACTTCTACAATAGTAACTTCTGGCAAGTTGGCATTAGGAAGAAATTTTCTTGGATTCTGATCCAAATGCTACGCATGCATGACATAATTTATCCTTGCATTAAGCATCAGGTCAGTAATGGAAGTTGGACCTGGTTTTGGTTTGACAACTGAGTAAACTACTGTCTACTTATTTCACATCCTCGTATTTGACATTTGAATAGAATTCCTCTGAACTTGAGGGTCTCTTCCCTTCTTTGTAATGACCAACAACAGGGTACTTTTAGAGGTTTTAATACTCTAACTTCCAGTTTGCCTTCTATTTCTGATGTGCTACGAGATGATGCCATCTTGTGGAAGTTGAAAATTAATGCGTAGTTCACCAACAAGTCTTGTCATCTACTACATACTCGGGGATTAACTAAGCTACCTTGGTCTTCTCTTTTGTGGCATAATTCTATCTATCCTAAGGCGTCCTTTATATCGTGGCTTGCTATCTTCAACAGACTCAAGACTAAATGTTTGCATGGAAATGTTGACAATACTTGCTCTTTGTGTAAATTGGAAGCTGAAGACCGTGATCAACCTTTTTTTTCTTGTGCTCATACTCAAAAGTGGTATGGAGTAGGATCTTACATTTGTTATCGGGAACGGGCTCTCCCTACTCTTGGGACCATGTTTTTGCTTGGGCTATTAGATACTCCTAGAAGGGTTATCCTAATGCTATCATCTATCAAGGTGCCTTTCTTTCTACCATCTATGGCCTTTGGAAGGAGCATAACTTGCGATTATTTGCTCATAAGGAAATTGGGGCCTATAGAGTTGCGGAAAACATAATTAATTGGATTCAATCCTCTTTAATAGCAAAAAATCTGCACACTACTTTTTCTGATGACATGAAGTATAGTTGGCACCTTTATCTTGGTTATGTAAATAAGTAAATAAGTTGTGTTAGATTTGCTTCCTTTTATTGTGTATAGTCTTGAACTCATTGTAATATTGGTTTAGATATTTATTTTCCTTTTATTAAAAAAAAGAGAATATGACGAACTCTTAAGGGATAACTTCTTCTGAGTTTGGCTTTTAGTCACGTAATTAAATTATAAACAACATAAGCGTGTGGAAATTTAGAACGCCGCGTGTAATATAGGAAATTAAGTAGCAGCTTCTCTCTCAAGTAACCAGAAACTTAATTATTGTGAAATTATAATCTTCGACTCTATACTCCATAAATACTAAGAGCCAATCACGTCTCGACAACCTAAAGCTTCCTAATATGGTCCCGACAATGAATTTAGTGGCTCTGTTCTTGGATGCCATTAGTAAAGACTACATTCATGTGGTAATTCCATTACTTTCAACAAATCCAGGACTCCTGGATGAAGCGGAAAGAGCTACGGAAGGGAACCCTTTACTCATCACGGCCTGTGAACACGGTAGCCTCCTTGTTGCGGCGGAGTTGGGAAGAAGAAAACCTGAACTGGTTTCTGCAAAAAACCACGATGGATACACGGCCATGCACTTAGCGTCCTTCAAGGGTTGTGCTCGTGAAATAAAGTTATTAGCCGAACTCAGTTCTGAGGTCTGCCTTGTGGAGGATAATCAATCCATGATTCCTCTGCATATAGCTTCAATGAGAGGAAATGAGGAGGCCATAAGGGCTTTAGTTGAAGCATGTCCCGACTCTCTTCAGAGGCTGACCGACCACCACGAAACCGCTCTCCATCTTGCCCTGAAGAGTGAACATTGGGCGGCTTTCCAGGTATTGATTCAGGCGGTAACGAAGTCTCAACTAGAGCATCTTCTGAACAGGAAAGATCAAGAGGGCAACACAGCTTTGCACATCGCAACTTCGAAAATGTCAATTAGGGTAAACCCAATTTCTCTCTCATGTTTACTCTTTAGCATGTAACGAACATGCAAATACGGCCTGCCAATGATTTATGTCATCTGCAGGCTGTGAAGTTGTTGCTTCCCGATAACTGTCCATGTCCCCGGGTCTTGAGTGTTAATTCCATGAACAAAAACGGTCAGACTGCCTTGGATGTCTACTACAAAAATCCTTCTAACATAACTCCTCGTGAAATCCAAATCGGACGTATCCTTCACGAGGCTGGTGCAACTGAAGGGCGTTTCTTGAGGCTGCCGGAGGAACAACCTAAAGCTTCCCAACGAGCTCAGCAATGCCCACAATCTTTCAGTAGAACGCTGCTTCTCCGGCCTTGGCAATTGGAGACAAGGAATGTGATATTAGTGGTCTTGGTAATGATCGTTGGGACTGCTTTTACTGTCATCTGCAACCTGCCTCGTGGACTTGACGAGGAAAAAGCTACAAAGACAACATTTAATTTCATATGCGTGATCTCTGGTCAGCTTCCAACCATCTTCTACCTAATGTTGTTCAACACGATCGGGGTGCTCTCCAGTATACTCATAATAGGAATTCTAGTATGGTCACTTCCTCTCGGAGCTGTTCTGCTTTTGGTTGTAATTACTACGCTTATTGTCTATGCCCTTATCATGGACAAGACTCTCCCAAAATTTGATGTAAAGATCGGTTCTTCCAGCACTTCGAGCTCTCGCTTTGTGTGGTTATCAGCTGTTACTTTCATTTTCTCCGGAGCATTACTGTTCACTGCATCAAAATATGTGTTTTGGCGTATCAAGAGCAAAAGTGGAACAATCGATCACATTCACATGGATCAAGTGTAGCCTACCTAGATACTGTTTTGTTATAACTTCCAGGTCGTACTTTGCTTGTTCTTCTTGATTGTTTTTGTTGTAATGTACCTTAATTTCGGCCACCCTTCTCTACGTCGAGCTCCAATCAAGGTCGAATGTTTCGAATGAGGTGATGAAAAAACAACCATCTATGAGAAAGGATCGCAGTTTTTGGTACTTTATTAGTCCTCTTTTACAATTACTAAGGTCTATCTATATTGATTAAATTACCTCAATGTATCATTGTCGACTTGTGAGCAATGTTTTCATAACTGAAACGGAATTGCAAAATGTGAGTTATACTTGTGGTTGACAATAATACAATTTTTTTAGACCAAGCGTGACCTAAAAAGATCGAGCTCGATAAATTTTTAGGGCAAAATTTGACTTCAAATTAGTCGGATTTTAAAATTTTGTCTTCAAATTAATATAAATCAAATTTCAAATTTATGAGATTCATAATTTTTTTTTAAATTTAAAACTGCATTGGATTCGAAATTCGATTTCGACTTTTGTCTGTTGAGTTTACGTTGGTCTGAATTGAATCAATCATGAATCTTTTGCTCAACTGTACAAGATATAGGTACAATCAAGAATAATGCAATTACAATTACCAAAAATTACAATAAGAGCCAACCACAAACCATGGTATAAGTGTACTCAAAAGCCTCATAGCATCCTTAATATTGCCCTTTTGAGTTTGATACTTGAATCAACTTTTTCGTTCACACTCAAGGTAGTTTCCAGGAAGCCTAAACAGTGATGTCGAAGAAAATCAGTAAAAAACCGCGTTAAGAATCGGGGATGCAAAGACACAACACCGCCTTTTCTAAGATATTAATTCTTTTCTTTCCTTGTTCCGACTAGTCTCTGATTGTGATTAATAATGACTACCCAACTCGTATCCTATACGTTGGTGGTGGTTGGAAAGTTTTCTCTGAGTTTCCATGAAAAAGAAAAGAAGAAATGATGCATTTCACGCATCTCGTGGACTTGGAAGACTGGTGATATTCAAGTATTTGCGGTATAAAAAGAGGAAAGGAAAGTGCAGCTTCTGTCCAAGTTTCCTGTAACATTCTCAGAAACAGCCCCTGAGAAATTTTTAGGGAGTTGCAGGTAACATCACTCAAAATCGTAATGTGAATGCTGAGTTTAGCAGTCAACCAGCTTTTGACGACTTTGTGTGGTTTTAAAGATCCCTAGTGAAGTGCTGTTGACTCTAGCTTCTGTGTCGTCCCTCTCCCTCATTGGTACTAAGTTTTTGGGAACTAATTGGGAGATCATATCCAACCATAGATCACACTATAATGGCAGAATTATCTGTCTATACAGCACGGAAATGATTGGGGTTCAGGCCATGCGAGAATCATACAAATTTATTCATCTCCATTGCCACCTACTGTCTTTAAGCTTTCTCTTGTATATGCATCGAATTTTGGCTTCCAAAGAAATAAACTATGGATGGTTCTTGGCTTGTTGTGGGCGATTGCAATTGTTCTCTATTTGGCTGAAATCGAGGGAGGAAGGTAGTTTAATCTTGATTTGACAAAGGAGTTGTCTAATTTTTTAACAAGGATGGACTTGGTGGATCTCAAATACATTGGAAAACTCCTTTCTTGGACTAACAATCGACAGGGCAACTTGCTCGTTTGGAAGAAATAATGGTTAAAAAATGTAAGATCAAATCTTAACGCACCGGAAATAATATAAAATTTTTCACAGAATCAATTTTAACAAAATTAAAATATAAACGTAAAATAAGAAATTAACAAAGCTACACTAACCTGTTTCGATTTCTTGTTACAATTTCCTGTTTCTTTGAATCTATCAATTCTACGAGTCGTTTAATCGTCCGACTTCTAATGATATCTACATATCTATTCAGAAAAAAAAAAACTCAAATCTAATTTGAAAAGAAAAATGTAAGAAGTGCTAGCTTCCAATTTTTCTAATTTTTCTTTTTATATGAAAAACTTATTTTTCATGTTTTTGAATTTTATTAAAATTACAACTAAAGTCAAACTTTTATTATAATTATGAATTAATCCTTATAAGATCAAATATCACATATTGCCCTTAAAGTTTCTAAAACTTTTTAATTAAGTCCAACTGAATTCAAATTTCATTTTCTCCTTCATAGACTTTTTATGTGTGATCTATTAGGTTCTTAATATATTAGTCATGATTATAAATTATAATTATAATTCATAATTAGAATCAGATAAATTAAAACTCCTTTTAATTTATCTTTAATTCCCTAATTAAATAAATTATAATTATAGATCATGATTGACGTCTAGCAACATATTATGACCACCCAAATATTAGGAATGTCAAAGTGGCTTGACTTAACCTGTCTATGCATGACTATAATGTATAAATAAATCCTTTCGTTATCTAATGTTCCTATTAGAATTAAAGTATGAAATTCGTGTCTATTCTACATAATCTAATCATGTTCATTCTTGTTAATTAATAAATAATTTATAATTGATATTTGAAAACAACTTTTCCAAATTTCAATTTACTTTAGCCAGAGATTTCCAAAATCAATACTAATCAAGAATAGTAGAACATTCTCCCTAATTACTTTAGGATAACGAATTCTTTATTTATTTACTCAACTATCTCCACATAGTTCATACTATATCCAATAACTACTGAATCGGACTACTTCAAGAATAGAACATAAGTAGCATAAAAACATAGTAATTCTTACATGAGATAACTTTGGTAATCTCAAGTCAAATGATCAATTATATAACCATCACAATGAGATATCCACAAACACACAAGTAACGTTCCATTCTGGATTCTCATAATTGGGTCAGTTCAGTGAACTTATTCTCTAATAAGCACCCACAAGTTTGTTTAAGCATCTCTAAACTTTAATCTATGAGATTGATTACTTTCTTCATAAGAAAAAAACAAATATGTACTAATCTAACCATTTCATCAATACCCCGTCTTGATAAAACTATGACTAGGAACATTTTACGAATAATACAAAATGCAATTTGAATCTCATAATTATAATCACATTATGATTTATAATTGCATTACAATTATTCTAGGAATTTTATCTTTATGATTAATAATTAAATAATTAAAAACGCAAAAAGATAAATAATGTTTTTATTGAATAAAAAACAAATTTTATACAACCAAAAATTGGCTGCAAGGACATAAACCAATAATCTCGTACTTGCACTAAAGCTAATTGCCAATGTATTGAATACCATAGCCATCCATATGTCTATCATGTCTCTTTTGAGATAAAGGCTTAGTGAGATGATCTGCTAGATTCTCTTCAGTGGGAACTCAATCTATCAGGATGTCCTTCCGTTTTGCTATCTCTCAGATCAGATGAAACTTCTTGAGTACATGCTTGGATCGCTGATGAGACCTCGATTCCTTCGCTTGATCGAATGAGTAATTTTTCATCGTTTAATTTATTTGTCTTACGTGTTAGAAATTTTTCCCTTGGGTACGATATCCGATTCTTACCAATTTATATTACTTGTCGACGGAGTGCACTTGCCTCTAAATGGTTTAGATAAAATTTAATTGTTTTGTTTAGACCGTAACAAGTTTTTGGCACCGTTGTCGAAGAATAAATTTATGATTTTGAGTCATTAAATTAGACGGTGTTCATTGTCTCAGATTTAATTTTTGCTTTGTTGTTTATTTGCGTATTTTAGTTCTTTGTTTGATTGCTTTATTTCGGGTGTTTTATTTTTCATCCTTAGGTTTGTTATTATTTTTTATTTGTTCCATTTTGTTTATGCTCACTCGTGGTCAAAAGCCCGAGAATTTGCTATTAGATACTGA
>JANVCQ010671883.1:0-15957 GCA_025531925.1 Erythroxylum plowmanianum | reverse complement strand
ATCTTGCTTCTTGAATCTTGAAAGAAACGGTTAATCAGTTGAGTTCTGTAACTAACTCAAACTGACTCTTGCGTCTGTTTTTCTTTCTTCATCTGTTTTTGAATTCTCCGTCTGCTTTTGAAACTTCATCTGCTTTAGAAATTTTGTCTGCTTTTGAATTCTTCGTCTGCTTTTGAAACTTCGTCTGCTTTCGAAACTTCGTCTGCTTTTGAATTCTTCGTCTGCTTTTGAAATCTCTGTCTGCTTTTGAAACTTCGTCTTCTTTTGAATTCTTCGTCTGCTTTTGAAATCTCCATCTGCTTTTGAAATCTCCATCTGCTTTTGAAACTTCGTCTGCTTTTTAAACTTCGTCTGTTTTTTAATTTCTTCGTCTGTTTTTCAACTTCTTCGTCTGCTTTTTCTACTTCGTCTGTTTTTTAACTTCTCCGTCTGTTTTTCGACTTCTTCGTCTGCTTTTTAACTTCTCCGTCTGTTTTTCAACTTCTTCGTCTGCTTTTTCTACTTCGTCTGTTATTCATCAAAATCATATATATGTAAAGTCATTTTGACTTAACAGGTTTAAGGTAAGAGTTGATGATTTTGGTGTAGGATTGGAGGATGGACACCTTTGTGATTGAGTTAGGGACTAAGAAAAGAGAAGAGAAGTGGAGCTGCTGAAGAGTAAGACCCATAACTGTGGAAAGAGCATGTTTCCCATGATCGTGGGAAATTTATGGAGAAAGTTTTTGTCATAATCACCCATGTTTGTAGGAAGCACAAGGATAATTCCCACAATCGTGAGATGCTTAGCCTGAGGAGTCACACAGGTTTGACTTAATTTTTTTGGGTTTTATGATATATAATGTCACAAATCCCTAAGGTTGAAGAGTGTGGTGGAAACTAGCCTCCAGGAGCTAAAAGACATATTGAGAGCCTAGAGATAGGTGGAGAATCAAGGTTTTCATTCCTAATTGAGTAAAAATCATCCCGTCATCCAAATTTTTTAGATTCAGGCAAAGAAGAAGAGGAGCTTGCCCCATCTAGTTCTTATTTTGATTTTTTCTCTTCTAAATATTTATCATGGATTATTTAGTTGTTGGGGATGTTAATGACATTATAATTAGCTAAAATATTTTTTTAGAGTTTGTTGTTTGAGCTATTTGTGAACCTTCAGTTGTTGATTCAATATTACATTTGTTTATGTTATTTATTGAGCTCAACCTTGCTACAAACTGAGAGAGTGAGCTTGGTAATCTGTGTTAAATGTACAATGAGAGTTGACATTTAATAGACCTATAAATAACAAGTTATCGATTTATTGGGAAGAGATTTCAATAGATTGATACATTGCCTATAGGATAGCTTGACATTCAGATGAATGCTTAGGAAAAGCTTTGCATATCGAGAGATACCAAAGTTATTCCTAATTTATTTAACCAGTAACATTTAGTTGCACCTTGAGAGAGGATAGATAAAATTTTAGAAAATCTTGGGACAAGCATAAATTGAATCAATTAATTAGAGGGAAGCAAAGAGGAATAATGACAAGTGCTAATTCTTACTCTTGATTTTCTCCAAGTTTTAGTTTACAATTTTAGTTTAGGTTGCATTGTTTCCTTTTACCTTTGGTTTGTCTTTATTTTACTTATCAATTTAAATTTGATTGAATCAGTTTCTTAAGCAAAGAACAACCTGAATTAAGTAGTGCCTAAGCACAATCCTTGTAGAATCGATATCCACTTTTTACTACAAGTTATAACCTGTATACTTGCAGTTCTAAGCATAAACCTCGAAGTTTAGTTTGCATTCAACAAGCTTTTGGCACTGTTGCTAGGGACTAGTTGTTTAGCATTAGTTTAGGTTACTTTGATTTAAGAGTTTTTTTTCATACTTTTCTTTATGTCTTTGCAAGTTCATGAACATAAGGAAAATGCAAAGGACTATTGAATTTTGTAAGATATCACAAGGAATGAATGAGAGTTGAGAAAAGCGAAGTCAAGACATTACACAAAGAAATATGGCAGAGGAAGGAGAACAAAGAGGGGCCGAAAGGACATTGATAGACTTTGTGAGGATAGGATTTAATCCTCAATGAGTTGCAAGGTCAGCGATTCAAGCTAATAATTTCGAGATTAAGCTAGCACTCCTCAACATTCTTTAAAGTAGTATGCAATTTTATGGGTTGTCTAATGAATATCCCAATGCCTATCTCACTAACTGTTTGGAGATATATGACACCTTCCGGTTTAATGGGATGTTTGACAATGTCGTGAGGTTGCAATTATTTTCTTTCATTTTGAGAGATCGAGAAAAAGCATGGTATAACTCAGTCAGTTCAGGGAAAATTACAACTTAGGAACAGCTAGCCCAAGCATTCCTTGCTAAGTACTTCCTATTGACAAAGACAACAAAGATAATAATGATCATAAAGGAAGTCACAAATTTTAAACAAAGTGATGGGGAGTCTTTATATAAAGTTTGGGAGAGGTTTAAAGAACTATAGAGAAGTTGCCCCTACCACAACCTTTCGAGGGAGTTCCTTATGCAAACATTCTACAATAGTGTAAATCAGAGCACAAAAGGAATTAATAGTTTTTCCCCTAAAATCGGAACATAGATTTTACCCCTATGAAATGCTTAAGAATGGAATGTGAAAACTTGGAAAGTCATGAACAAAACACAAATATATTTCATTAACATCTAAAGAGAAGAGTTTTACAAAGCTTTAATGGGCATTTCAAACTACAATACATCATTGGTCTCATAACCCAAAAATACAAAATATACATGAACGAGTAATACTTAAAATGCAGCTAAAGCCATGTGTTTTCCATAAACTAACTTAAAAAACAAAAATATGCAGTTTTGGAGTGATGCCTTGACTCTCGATCACTCGATCTCTTGTTCATCACCTAGAGATGGGAAGGAATGGGGGTGAGCTTAAAAACTCGTAGGTAACAAGTTTATAACAGAGAAATAAGCAAAATTATTAAAAATATTCATTGCCATAGTAAATTTGCATTGAATCCATAAAACACGTATTTCTCAAATTCTCAACTTGTCAAACAATTCGTGAAAAACACAATTCATGTATTCATCAAACTTATCAAGAAATCATAAATATATAAGCAATAAGAATGGTTTGGGTAGATCCATAAAATTGAGGAAGTTCTTGTGAATCTCTAGTAATAACATAATGGACTATCACAAACCTACATAATGGTTTTGCGTAGTTCATAAACATAAGGGAGTCTATGAAGGAGCTCTATACCACTAGCGGGCAGGTGGGACAAGCCTTTAACACGGTCAACATGCACATGACATCACATAATGGACCACCACAAACCCACACAAACATGAATTTCCTGACTTGTAAACATATTGTTTAAAAGGCACATTTTAGAAACATGTTTTCCATAAGCATAATATATTTCAAATACCATTTCCATCTTCATTTCATAAATCACTAACAAGATTCATATACCAAACATGCAGCAATTTCTTAAATCATTTAAGGAGCAATAAATGCAACATTTATAAAGCGATTGAAATCATTTAACTCTATTGATTTGGAAAAAATATTCATGGCTCATTAACTCAACTATAAACATGCAACCCACCTGGATTCCTTGCTTAAAAACTTACTTAAAGTTGCCTCTCCTCTTACTCCCCTTGCCTTTCTTGATTCCTTTTAACATTGACAAAAATACCATTCAACAGGAATATAAATTGAGAACCCACAAAGCATATTCACTAAAATTGATTCTAAAATACTTAAACCCATGCATTTCCTAAGCTTTATGAACTAAAATCTTTCAAAAAATCCAAAGGATTAAGAATGAACCCACCTTGCATATTCACTAAATAAAGATTTTTTAAAACTCAAATGGAAGCTCTTCTCTTCTTTTTTCTTTTTCTCTTTTTGAACAACCTCAAAATTACTCTTGAAAGCTAAGAAAAAAATTAACCCTAACTTGATCTTCCTTCTTTTCTCTCAAGAACACAACTCTCTCTCCTTTCTCTCTTTATTTTCATTCTTCTCTTCTTTCTCTCGCTTATTCATGTTTTTCTCTTCTTCTTAAGAGCAAAACTACACTTTCTTCTTCCAATTATACCCTTAATGAATGTGCAATGTCAACTTTGCCCTTCCTTTATGCTTTATGGCTTTTATACTTAAGTGACATGCCAAAATTGCCCTTTATTCACTCTTACTACTTTAATTCAACTAGTCTAATGTAATAAAATCCTACTAGCATTGACATAATAATTAACTCCAAAAATTAATTTATCAATACCTCATAATTTATTTAAATCATGCTTAACTCAACAAGAAAAAAAATTCGAGGGCTAACATACTCTAACTAATCTACAGGCATCACTTTATTAAAAATTTCTCCAACACAAATATAAGAATGAGTGGATCCAAAATCAATCAAAGCATGCATTTCAGAATCAAAGAGAGAAACAGTACCCGTAATGACTTTAGGTGCATCCTAATCCTCACAAACTTTCTAAACATAAGCTCAAGCAAGAGTAGAAGGTATGGCAAGTCAATCAATAGTTTCCGAATGAGTACTCAGATTAGGTATGATCTGACTAGATCCTCCACGATCTCTACCTCATCCTTTATTTCCAATAGCTGTCATGAGCTTTTAATATCTAAGACCGTCTCATAAGGTAATTAGCTATTAGATACTCAGTGCTTCCACATCGAAAACATGCACCCATAACCCTCCAACAAGTACCCTAGTGGTATTTGAAGCAATGAGGGCACTCTATAATACCAGAATCTTGGCCCATAGAGGAACCCCTACCAGAAGCAGTCGATGAGGGAAAGTTTTGTCTCCTTCCTCGGACTACAGATCTCTGAGTAAATTCTGGCATAGAGGAAACACCTTCATGACTCCACTTACCCGAGGACTGACCTTCTCTTGCAAAGTCCCTTCACTGAGCCTTTCTCTCTTCACCATCTCTTACTTCTCTAACTTAATAACAGCTTACACTAGCTGATGTAAATCACTTGCTACAAGAGAGTGAATGCTGCTAGATGTTCTTTGACTAAGTCATTCAATCCATCCTCAAATTGATGACACCAGAACTCCTCAGTAAGTATAGGTTTAGGTGCATACTTGCTGAGTCTATTGAATTCTCTGTCGTACTCAACAATAGATAGATTTCTCTACTTCAAGTTTAAAAACAACTTCCACTTCTCCTTTCTATAAGCTTCTGTCCATATACTTGGATTTAAACTCTTGGGAAAAAATCCTAAGTCAGAAGCTTCGGTAACTAAGGATTCCTCAAAACAAACTTCCACCACTCATAGTTACTCCATAAAGAAGAGAGACAACACAATGAACCATTTGGTCTGGTAGGAAGCTAATTTCATCAACACCTTCTTCACTTTTTCTAACTGAAATTTCACCTTTTCAAACTCCTCCAAAGATGTTCCAAAAAATTCTCCATCTTCATACTTCTGCAATTGATCAATTGGAGCCTTGGGTGTCGTCATACGGTATAGCAAAGTCATCATGTCTTGGGACGGCTTAACCAAAGCCACCCCTTGAGCTGGAGGTGGTGGTGCTAGTATGTCATCTCGATCCACCCCGAAGGATCTAGATATCAACTAGTGAGATTTTACATGATTATTACTCTCTATAACCTCATCAACAACCTCGTGAGACCTTTCCATATTTAATTATATAACCAAAACATGGAACAAATCACATTAAGCTAAACATAACTCTTATATCCACGTATAAGCATTAATTAAATGCTGGTTAAACCAGAATCACCTAAACCACTCTGATACTAAATGACGTAACACCTATATACCCTTTGGGAGGATATGCAAGTGTCATACAAAATAGAACTAAAACCATCCAAATCATACAAATCATTACTTACATGCATTTTAGTAACTCAAGCAAATATACATCACATATCATTAAATGTTGTTGTAAACCATACTTCATATATAATGAACTTATCAAAATACATGCGTTAAACATAATCCATCCTACAATAGGGTTATTACAAACCATTAAACAAAATACAAACAATCTCATATTGTCAGATATAACTTAAAAACTTAAACAAAACAACTTTCAAAATTGAACACATTCTTCACTGTCTACTGCAGTGGTCCTAGTCCTAGTCTTTAAACCTTCTTATCAAAACCTATACAAAGGCAAAACCACCATGCTAAGCATATAGCTTAGTAGGGAATAATTAAACATAATGTATAATGGAAAATATTTCTAACAGTCGTCTAACATTCATATATACATATTTAAATCATATCACAACATATCTTTAATTGTTTATAATTTAGATTAATCCAAACATTATGTCTCAGAACCAAATATGATTAATTAATCAATATAGAACATTTTAGCATCATAATAAAACTCATAAATATCATAATAGAATACATAATCCTTTCATATCAAAATATGACTTATATCACAACAGAACTTGTTTTATATAAAATCAGAGCTTATCTTTTATCAGAATAGAACTTGTTTTATATCAAATCAGAGCTCATCTCATATCAGAGAAGAACTTGTTTTGTATCAAAACATAACTTGTTTTTATCAAAACTGAACATGTATCAGAATTTAAAATAAGTTAGACTTCTAATCCTTTTTACGTAAGTGGATAACGAGAGGTCTCTGAAAGAGAAGACATATAAGTGTCTAAAATTAGAAGACACCTCAATGTCTGGTTAAAGAAGAGACCTTATTGTCTGGTTATAGAAGCAGTTGCAAACCCTTCTAGGCGTGCCTATTTACCCATGACTAGGACTTAACAGTTTTAAGACAAACCATATCAGATTTTAGAATTTCATGTAAATAATGTAGTGGATAACATATGACCTTATTCATTTGATCAAACTTAACATGCCTTATAAATACAAACATATGCATTAAAGAATCAATAAATGTATTGAGTCTTCACACATTATGTATATTCACACAATTAAAAAGAACTTCCAATACAATCCCAATTATCAAACTCCTCAGATTATGTAAACAAGATAATCATGTTACCATTGATTTCTTCTTAATGTAAAATAAAAATGTGAAACAATTTAACTACATGGGCATGTAATTTGATTGAGGATGGGAAAATAACCCATAATCTAACACATGCAAACCTGAGTAGATAAGCCACCCAAAATTTTCTTAGTTCAACAATGCGTGAAATCAATTGAGAAATCAAGGCCCATTTGGATTTTAATAAGATATGCCCAGTGCCAATGATTCTAAATTGGACAAGATGATAGAGTGGATCAAAAGCATAGAAGGGAAGTTTGATCAATTAGCAAAGAACCATAGCTCTTTCATTCATAATCTAGAGGTTTAAGTGTGCCAACATACAAACACATTGTCTACAAAAAGCTTGAGGAGTATCCCATGTAATACTAAAGCAAACCCAAGGGACCAACTCAAGGTAATCACACTTAGGGGTAGGAAACAAGCTAAAATCCACTTCATAAAGGACCACAAAATGAAGAAGAAGGATGAAGAAAGGAGTAAAGAACCTCCCTATCTTGCCGCTCCACCATACCTACCCAAGATTCCTTTCCTCTAGAGATTACAGAAGAACAAATTGGACATATAATTTGCAAAGTTTGTGGAGAAACTAAAAACATTTAAAATTAATTTATCTTTTATGGAGGCATTGGAACATATGCTCAAGTATATGAAGTTCCTAAAGGACATATTATCAAACAGGTGGACATGGGAAGATAATCAAATGGTAACTAATAAGTGTAAAACATTACAACTTTTATCCTCCTAAACTTAGTCCATTTAGTTTTTTTTCACACATTTGGGCATGATTATTCATATTTTATTACTTAAAACACAAAATTATTTATTTTGAACTTTATTGTAAAATTGGCCTATATTAAACTATTTTTGTTAAACTTGATGGACTAATGTAATTATGTTAATTATGTGAAGATGATTAAAACTCTAGCAACCTATAACAAGCAATAGTCCATGCAAAATGATACTGCAATAAATGAAGCAAAACATGCAAGCAACGTGCATGTTGCATGTAATAGCTGGACCAAAATGACAGTGTAACCAACTAGGGGGTGAAGCAAAAAATGACTGCAGAAGTATAAAAAAATGCAGTGTAGATGGGAAACCAAAACAGATGAAACGTAGATGTTTGGCCAGCAACAAAAATGCAGGCGTTGGGCCAAAATTAACCAATAAGGATAAAACGTAGAAAAACGAGTGTTTGGAGCATGTTGTGTTTTGAAAATAAGAATAGTAGCGAGAAGGAGGCAGTGACTTTTGTCTTAAGCAATTTGAGAGTAAAATAGATGTTTTCAATTAAAGGAGTTCGGGAACTTCAAGGGCTTTGGGAGAGCACGAAGATGGAGCCAAGCTCTCCATCATAAGGAGACCCATGGAGGGGTATCTTCCCAACACTGGTTTAGAGGTAACATCGATGCCAATGACCCAGCTAAGCACTCTTTCACTATTTATGTTGTTTCTTTCTCTCCTTAGAAATTGATTGTGTTAAGCTATGTTAATTGATTTGAGTTTTGTATATGGATAATCATATTCTCGTTATCATTCAATTATTTATGTATGAACCCACTAGGTATTATGAAAAGATTATTCGAATGCGTTCAATGGATCGTTTTATTACAAGCCTATTGCTAGAATTTCAATATAGTCTATAATTGTTATATTTGAAATTCATTTGTAGTGACTAATGGTTCGTAATAAATAAGGATAACATAACCTAAGTTAAATGATGTATCGTATATGATTATTGCCTTGCTTAATCGATTTTCCTAATTCATAATTCTACTACCCAATTGAATCTAAAGATCGTATCTTAGGTTATTTGGTAGTTAGATTTAATTAACGATTATATCTTAATTAAACACTACCTAAGGAAAAATTAGGTTAATTATTAGCCCACGATTAATAGTTTCTAGAAGTGGTTTGAAAACAACAAATCATTGAAAAAGTTTAATTATGGTGTAGGCTGAGATTGAACCAAAGAATCAGTTTCCCAACTAATTCACCTCTTTTTTATTTTTCTTATGTTTTCTTTAATTTGTTTTCATTAAGTTAGTTTTATTTTATTTTTTATTTCTAAGACTAGAACCTCTAAACCTAAACATCAATTAATTTTATTTCAATATCTTTAAACACACTTTTTGTGAGATCGACCCAGACTCATCACTGCTATAGTAGTAGTCTAGTTTATTTTAACTAGCATTACGAGTCGCTGTCAATTTTGGTGTTATTATCTAGGAGTGCAATGTTTTAGCATTTATTTGTGATTTTAATTAGTGTTTTGTATGTATTTGTTTGTAATTAGTTTATTTTCCATTTATTTCTTAATCTTTTCATTTTCTATTTAGTGTTTGTGTGTTAAAAAAATTGACATAGATAGAAGTAATTCTTTTTATAACTCTTATTCTCAATCCTATAACCAAGTTTGGATTGATCAAACTAACTTTGGTTTGGATGGGATAAACATCCATAATTACTTCTAAGATAGTTTGCAAGACGCACAACAATTCCCATACAAACTAGAAGCTTCTTATCATGACTCTGGTCCATCTCTAGAAAAATGTATTAATGTTGTGAACATTAATACTTCGCAATTGTAGAAGAATATTCTATAATTCCAACAGGATGGAGGGTAATTTTTACAAAATAAATAGTCTAGTGCCCAAGATTCTGAGAGCCAACACGACTCAAGTACATCTCTAGAAGAATTTCTTAATATTATGGCTACTAATAATCTTTAAATTCAACAAAATAAGCAGTAGTTCCAATAGAATATGCAGCAACTATTTCAGTAAGGTGTATAACAAATTCAAGAGGATACTATGCAATTCCAACAAGATGCATTGCGTTGATGGGGAGATATCACTCATATGGAATCGTAAAGAAAATGGGAGCAGCTATATCAACTCGAGTTGTACCCAATAGATGTTAGTGCAAAAAACTTACAAAGTGATGACGAGATTAAAAATTTTGAGAGAAATAGTCAAAGAATTGATTGTGTCGAAGAAGTTGAGGAGGAGCTTGAGGCAGAATATGATATACCATTTAGATCAGAAGTAAGTGCTGAGTCCATAATTATTTTCAAGACTAACCTTTCACTTTACCTAGCAGGATGGAAGAATTAAACAAAGAAGAAAAAGATGAAGAGTCGTTTGAATTATTTCAAGAGAGCGAGGACTCAGTATAGATAAAGAATATGAAGAAAGGGAAGATGCTAGAGGTCAACGATTATCAACCAAGGCCCTATCCAGAAGAACATCACATAGAGGAACCGCATGTGCCACCAAAAGATCATAATTTTGTCACATAAGGAGAAAAAGGAGTCGAGCTAGTGATACTAAATAAAGGCATTTCTTGGAAGGTAACCTAAGGGAAGCAAAATTATTTTCCTTTACTTTTTCATATTAATTTTTATATGCATATCTGTTTTTTGAATTTGTTTTTCTTACTTGTTTTAAATTTTCAATCAAAATGAGAGAAAGAATAAAACAAAAAAACAAACATTTTCTCATTTTTTTTCTGTTGTTTCTAGGATTATATAGTTTTGATTAGAAAGTGAATTGACTACAGAATTTGATGGCAACTTTAGCCTGTACTTTTGGTCTCGTGATTAGTCGATGTGCATTATCTTTAGAAGAGTTGTGACTAATGTTGGATAAAGCCAGAGAAATTTTGAGCCTTATTAGACTGATACATTCATATTAGTCTCATCGTCTTTTGATAATGTATGACCTTCATAACATATACATCCTAATTTTGGCTTGAATTTCTATTCAATACCACATTTTTAATACATGCATTAACATGGATATTTTTAGGCATTCTTTGCTTTTTTGAACTATAGTAGCCGAATAGCCTACCTATTAAATGATTTTCCTTTTTGATAAGCCCCCAAGAGCTTTATTTGCCTTTTCTTTATGTATTAGCAACATTACATGCTTTAACCTAACCAAATGTCCTTCCCAAGCTTTAAAGCTAGTGGAATATTTATTGATTTTTGAGTTTGTGGATGTACAAAATTCTAAGTATGGGGGTACGCATTTGTGTGGGTTGGTTATAATGTTGGGAAGTTATTTTACGTCTTAACATTGAATTTCCCATATTGATGTAGTTTAAAGGAAAAGGAAAAGGAAAAAAGAAAGAAAAAGAAAAAGTTTAAATAAATGTATTAAGGAGGAAATGCATATATGGTTTGCAAGGTTATTCATACTTAATGCATCCTCCTAAAGTTGCATTGAATGGGTTACTTGAGTATGTTGATATGAGATAGATATTGTCTTGAAAGGTTCACTCATTGTAGTTCAATGTATTGTTATCATCAATCTTTATGAGTGATCCCTTCAGATTGGTTGTGTTTAATGTGGTTTATGTAATTTGAGTTATGAAACATCATTTTTGCATTCATCATAGTTGATGTACACAATTGTGAGTGAATGTTAGTTTTTGCACTTGATAGTATATTGAGTGATACTTTTGTTTCACTAGCTTTGATGACTTTCATGCTACTTTACCCAATTACATCTCACCTTACCTTTACCCACATTACAACATTGCAAGGTTCTTTGATTCATGATTTTGCATGTGAACCTTAGTGGTGGAGAAATGAAATGATATGCAAAGTTATGGAATGGTATGATCATGAATGGTATTCAGTGTACCTATGGATGTATTTTAGTTAAACACATTTTCTAAGTTTAGCATTAGATTGCTTGGTTTTTAAAGGTATTGAATGTTGATTAGTCATGAGTAAAAGCTTGTAATGTTAAGTTCTTGCTATAATTTTTTAAATTCATTCGTCTAGGCTGATGATTATGTATTCTTGGAAAATATGGGAATTGAGTAAATGTTTTTGGGTCTATGAGCTTAATTTTGATGTTTTGTCCGAGGACGGCCAAAAGCTAAGTATGGGAGAGTTTGATAAGTGTAAAATATTACATCTTATATCGTCCTAAACTTATTCCATTTAGTTATTTTATCACACATTTAGGCATGATTATTCATATTTTATTAGTTAAACCCAAAATTATTTATTCTAAATTTTACTGTAAAATTGACGTAAGTTGAACTATTTTTTCTTTCTAAACTTAATGATATACGGTGTTACTGTATAATTCAAGATTAAAGTTGTTTATTAGAAAGTTCAAATTAAGAAAGTGGGCTTCTCAAAGTGACCCAAGTATTTCCACATGGAGCTTTAGAATTAGAAATCAAAATAAGGAAACCTTCAAAGAAAACAGATAAAGGTGTAAACCGTATCTTGGAGTAGTATTTTCGTAAGAAAGGGAAGTGATTTCTTTCCTTGCAAATCATTAAAAAAGTTTTAGATGATGAAAGGTCAAGCTAAAGACCTTACTTAGCAATTTTATGTAATTATGTTTATATGAATTTTGTATTTAGGGTTTTACTGTTCATATTTTGGAATGGATTAGATTGCTAATTTATTTTTTAACTATTACAAATCAGGGAACAAGTTATGGGGGATACATGAAAAAAAAAACAACAAAGAAATAGGACAAGGTGTGACCTTTTTAACAATGCACAATTGTGCTTTAAACTTTTGGAGCATGATCGTGCAAGTCCAACTCATGACAACCAAGCCTAACACGTCAAAAATCACCCTCCAGCCCAATTTTGTCCCTCCTTCTTTAGCCCTAACCCCTTATATTCTTCCTTTCTGTTCTTCTAACCTTATTTTATCTCTCTAAAACTTAGGAGCCCCTCTGAAACTCTCTCACATCTCTCTTCATTTTCCTTGGGTTTTCACTTCTTTCTTGCTTCTTTCACCTAGATAAACATTCCTCCTACACATATCTAGTAATTTCCACACAAATATCACATGTTTAGGGTGGTTTTTACAAGATTTCATTTAACTTTTATGTCTTCACTTTTTTTGGGTGTTTTGGTGTATTTTTGTGTGTTCTTAGTTGATTTTGTAGGTATACACTCATTCATGACTCCGAAAATCAAACAAAGTGTTAAACACTTACAACCAAAAGGGAAATTTCAAGTGTCGGGGAAGGTGCACATGATAATGCTATGGATTTTGGAGCATCCTTTTCAATTTATTCAAAAGAAGAAGGTATTTGATATCAAACTCTTTGCTCTAGAGTTACTAATGCACCTAGATACTTTGATTTTGAAATTTTAGAAAATCTAAGGTTGAAAGATAAAATTGAGACTTTGAGTAATAAAATTCAATGGGACAAATTTATTCATTTTGATTACGTTATGTATATGGAATTAACCCTCGAATTTTATACTATTTTACAATTTGAGCCGCAAAATTTGGATGAATTTTAGTTTCGATTGAGGGTCCACCCAATTAAACTGAATTATGAAATTATGGAAGAAATCGGTGGATTTCCTGGTTGAACATAATTGAAAAACATGATAACTTTCATGCTCAGCAATATTAGAAGCAATTAATAGCATTGGATAATTATATTGTGAGCAATGCCCATAATAATGTCATTCTTAGTCTTGAGCAACTATTACTGCTTAAATTTATGTGTCATAATGTAATAAATAAATCTGAAAGTAACAAATGTTCTATTAAAGACTTATTCATACTGTGGTGTATGGATAATGATATCAACGTATGCACTTCAATTGATATTTTTCATACTACAACTACTTTTAAAAAGAAAAGTATTCATCTTCATAAGGGTTATCTTGTTACCTGTTGCTTATTATGGTGTAGATGTTGAGGGATTGATTATTGTTTTCCTTGAGTTTCTTATCACACTCACTTAAGGGGAGCTGAAAGCTTCGTTGTCGATTATATGAAACTCTGAGATATTAGTTCCAAAAATCATGTGAAATACAAAACAACATAAGCTAGTTCTAGTTCTGCACCAATACAATGAATTGAGGTCTCAACTATTAAACAGATGATGAAGAGGAAGTTTGGGAGAAAGTAATCAATTTGGTTTTTAAAACAACAAGCTTATGAAGGTGAGCATGAAAACTATAGAGGTGCACATGAAGGAGATGGCACAAGAACAACGAAGACATCGATGTGATACCGAGAAGATTCTAAAGTACTTCACGACCTAAGGCATTCAAATTCCTTCACCTACACCATCACCAACGCAATCTTCATAAGTGGTTTCTTGCTCTAAACTTTTTGTAATTTGTTATTTATTTTTATGTGTATTTTTCTCATATTAAGGACAATGTGATGTCTAAGTGTGGAGAAGTTTATGCCTTAACAGGTCATATGTGTTTGAATTTTTCATATCATATTTTGTTAGCTTTTTTTATTAGGATGACACTGTGTGAACATTTTGTTGTAAATATATGATTTATATGAATGTATCAATGGCAAGAAGTTGATGGAATTAATTTAGCTTTGAACATAGTCATCTAATTTGTAAACAAACATATTAACTTATGAATTTTATGTTTCAAGTATCTTTGAATGACTATTTATGTTAATTAGGATATGGCACCTATTTTGTTCACTGAGGAAATTTATTATATACATTTACAATTATAAGTCAATTCAAGTGATTAGCATGACTAGTAACCTTTCATGAGGATAACTGAATAAAAAGAATGAGGTCGGCTAAGAAATTGAAAAAGAAAAAAATGTGTTAAATAATTTGCTAATCCGTCGGCTTTTTAAAAAAAAAAGTTAGGTTAAGACTAAAGTTGGTAGCTAGTTAAGAATATGATATAACTGAGTAACTTAGGGCATTCACAACAAAATGTTTTCTTCGTATCAAAAGGCTAGAATTGTAATACCCCCACGAATATAGAGCATATACCCGAATATCCAGAGGACATTTTAAGAACATATCCTATGAGAATGACATTTTAGCAAACAAATTATCATGGCATCATAAAGAACATAAATATTTTAAGTTCAACTCATCCCATTTCATTAACAAAACATAATTTACGTTGTCATTTCATTACACATTAACCATATATTTATATTATAAAACCATCTTTGAGTTCACAGTTTGATATAACAAGTTCTACATGATATGAGTTACTAAGCAAAAATATTCTATCTAAACTCCTCAAATGATAGCTGACCAAACCTTTCATCCATTTCTTGTTCCCAAAATAGATAATACTAAACTCTAACCAGATTGTCCTAGAAGCTAAGTCTCCTCACAATATCTGCAAAATCAACGTTGCAATTTTTATGAGTTTTGCGAACTTAGTGAATGAACCATCATCAATGTGCTCTCTCAAACAGAATATAAACATCTCATGTATAAAAACACAGTTCATTCAGTATAACACCTCATCAAAAATCAAATCCTATATATATCACCTTACTCATCATATTTCAACAAGCATATTATGAATACAAAATTATCTCAATTCTTCATATCATCAATATGTACATAAACATTACAAACCATTATTACAACACAATTCAGCATTTATTAACAATCAATCTCAAGAACACATGTAAAGATATAGATACAAATGCATATAAGACTCACTTCCATTTTTATTTTGTTGTGACCGAGCGTCTATTTAACTATCTCATGTCCTTTGTAGATACCGGGCTCATTTCAGATACGGTCTTATACTTATTGTAGATATCAGGCTTATTAATCGTTGAGTCTGTGGCTTTTTATGCACATTCTGAGCTTTAATTTCTTTTCACGTTGGTCACTCTGGTCATAACTCCTTTATCTAATCATGCATATTCATATGATGGAGTACAACATTTCACATAATATGCTATCAATCACTTTCTTTCAACATACACAGTCAGTTATCAAAATCATCATATCTAAGTCTAGCATTCAACATATAATTGAGTACACATTCCCTATTCACATACAATTAGTAATGTAGCGCCCCCTTACCGTAGGGTATGAACCGGAACGCCCGTGGGTCGTTCCAACGCATATCCCACAGCAAGGAAGTGCTACTATCAAAAACGATCTCTAAACACTCGCAT
>JANVCQ010671841.1:0-15961 GCA_025531925.1 Erythroxylum plowmanianum | reverse complement strand
TGCTTAAGTGATCTCCCAAAAATGTCCTTGAACATCCTTATTACATTAAAACTTTAATTCCACTTACCCATTCAACAGATCCTACTAACCTTGACATAATTATAGCTCCAAAATTAAATTTATCAAAACTCTAAAATTATTTTAAATCATGCTTACTTTTAAAAAAAAATTTCCAGGGTCCAACAATTCCCCCCCCCCTTAAAAAATTTCATCCTCGAAATTCTTATCTGAGACATTGAAGAGGTTTGGATACTTCTCCCTCATGGCCTCCAAGGGTTCCCACTCGGCCTTTTCTTTATAATGGTTTCTCGACAGAACTTTAACCATCTTTACAGTCTTGTTCCTCAAAACCTTTTCCTTTGAATCTAAGATCTCCAATGGTTGTTCTTCATAAGTCAAATCCTCTCTTAACTGAACTTCTGAAGGTTAAACTATGTGTGAAGGATCAGACAGGTACTTTCGCAACATCGATACATCGAAAACATTATGAATCTTAGACAACTCTGATGGCAAAGCTAACTTATAGGCTAAAGGCTCAATCTTCTCAATGATCTCATAGGGGCCTATGTATCTTGGACTAAGCTAGCCCTTCTTAACGAATCTCAAAACCCCTTTTCATGGAGAAGCTCTAAGAAACACTTTGTCTCTAACTTCAAATTCCATCTCCTTTCTATGTGAATCTGTATATTTCTTCATTCTATCTTGAGCTGCTTTAAGTCTTTGTTTCACTAATTTAATATTATCAATTGTGACTTGTACCATCTCAGGTCCTACAAGTCTCCTTTCACCTTCTTCATCCCAACAAATAGGAGTTTTACACCTCCTACCATACAAAGCTTCATAAGGTGCCATCTGAATTCCTGAGTGATAGGAATTATTATAAGCAATTTTGATTAAAGGTAAATGATAATCCCATGAACCTTTGAAGTCCATAACACAAGCTCTTAACATTGCCTCCAATGTTCGTATTGTCCTTTCTGATTGACCATCAGTTTATGGATGAAAAGCTGTACTAAAATGCAACTTGGTTCCCAAAGCCTCCTGTAAGTTTTCCCAAAATCTAGAGGTGAACCTGGGGTCTCTATCTGAAACTATAGAGCTTGGAATCCCATAAAGTCTGATTATTTCATCTACATATTTCTTGGCCAAAGCATTCAAAGAATCTGTCTACTTAATTGGTAAGAAGTGTGCAGACTTGGTTAACCTATCCACAATCACCCATATTGCATCATGCTTCCTGTTAGTCCTCAGCAATCCCATCAAGAAATCCATCGTAATCTTCTCCCATTTCCATTCAGAAATCGACAAAGGTTTAAGTTTGCCTAAAGGTGCCTGGTGTTCAGCTTTAACTTGCTGACACACTAAGCATCTTTTAGCATATTCTGCAACTTCTTTCTTCATTCCTTTCCACCAGAAATGGTCCTTCAAATCTCTATACATTCTCGTACTTCCTAGGTGCATAGCATAAGGCGCATTGTGTGCCTCATCTAGAATCTCTTCTTTCAACTCCAACATATCTGGAATACACAATCTATTACCTACCACCATCAATCCATCTTCTCTGATTTCTATTTCAGAAGGTTTACCACTTTTAATCTCTTCTTAGAGCTTGCTCAAATACTCATCTTGTTCCTTCAATTCTTTAATCTTCTCATTTAATACTGGCCTCACTCTAAAGTTAGCCAATACACAATTGGACTCAACTTGCCTCAATGTCACCTTAAGTTTGGCTAATTTCATTAGCATAGGTATACTGTCTCCACATGTGCCATAGTGGACTTCCGACTCAGTGCATCCATTATTACATTAGCTTTCCCCTAGTGGTAGTCTATCATCAAATCATAATCTTTCAATAGCTCTAACCACCTTCTTTGTCTCAAATTCAACTTATTTTGGCTCATCAGATACTTAAGACTCTTGTGGTCTGTAAACACCCTGGTGGTGACTCTATACAAGTAATGTCTCCAAATCTTCAATGAAAAAATTATGGCTGCTAACTCCAAGTCATGCGTAGGATAATTCATCTCATAAGGCTTTAATTGCCTAGAAGTATAAGCAATCACTATATCGCCTTGCATCAACACACAGCCTAATCCCTTCCTTGAGGCATCACTATATACTGTATATCCGTCACTTCCCAAAGGCAAGGTCAAAACCGGTGCAATTGTAAACCTATTCTTCAATTCCTCAAAACTACTCTAGCATTCCTCTGTCTATACTAATTTCTGATTCTTTCTTGTCAATTTGGAAAGTGGAGCTGCTATTATAGAAAAGCTCTCCATAAACCTTCTATAATACCCGACTAATCCTAAGAAACTTCTTACTTTAGCTACATTCTTAGGTGCTTCTCATTTTACAACTGCTTCTATCTTCCTCGGATCCACATGTACTCCTTGCTCTAAAATCACATGTCTAAGAAATGTCACTTCTTTCAGCCAAAATTCACATTTATCTAATTTGGCATACAACTCATTCTCCCTTAATGTTTCCAAAGAAATTCTTAAGTGTTCCTCATGTTCCTTAGCACTCTTAGAATAGACCAAAATATCATTAATAAAGACAAAGACAAACTGGTCTAAGAAAGGCCTAAAGACTATATTCATCAAATCCATGAAAGCTGCAGATGCATTTGTCAAACCAAAAGGCACGACCAAGAACTCTAAGTGGCCATACCGTGCTCTAAAAGCAGTCTTTGACACATCGGACTCCTTTATTCTCAATTGGTGGTAACCTGATCTCAAATCTATCTTCAAAAAGACCCTCTCTCCTTGCAACTAATCAAACAAATCATCTATGCGTGGGAGCGGATATCTGTTCTTAATGGTGACATGGTTAAGCTTCCTATAATCCACACACATTCTCAAGGATCCGTTTTTCTTCTTCACAAAAAGAACTGGCACTCCCCAAGGTGAATAGCTCGGCCTAATATAACCTTTCTCTAACAAATCTTCCAATTGCTCCTTAAGCTCCTTCAATTCCGATGGAGCCATTCTATAAAGTGGAATCGAAATTGGTGTTGTGCCTGGAAGAAGCTCAATGGGAAATTCAATTTCCCTAGGTGGTGGTAGTCCTGGTAACTCCTTGGGAAAGACATCCGAGAATTCCATGACTACTGGTATATCTTCTAACTTCCCTCTATCTGTCCTCGTGTCTAGCACATAGGCTAAAAATGCCTCACACCCTTTCCTCATCATTTTCTCTGCCATCAAAGCCAAAACAATTCTCAATGAGCTAAATTTTCTGTCTCCTATAAACATCACCTTCCTTCCACCATCCAACTCGAACTCCACTGTCTTCTGTTTGCAATCTAAGTTGGCATTATATTTCTCTAAGGCGTCCATACCCAAAATCACATCTAATCCTCCCATCTTCAGTGGCATTAAATCCACCACTATGTGTCCCCCACAAACATGTACCTCACAATCTCTATAAACTTGACTAATCACAATATACTGGTAGGTTGGAGTACTCACCATCAAAGGAGTATCCAATGGGCTCAAATCTCTACCATACACAGTTTTATTCGATGAAACAAAGGAGTGGGTAGAACCTGGATCAATCAAGACAATTACATCATCATCAAATAATTTAATCATACCAGTCACAACTTCTGGAGTAGTCTCTGCATCCTCCCGTGTCATTGCAAACACTCTAGTTGGTGCTTGCCCCCTTGGCCTTCCTGGAGGATTCACCCTCCTAGCTGTATCAAAGCTGCTTACTTCCGTTGCAATCTTGTGCCCCACTATCTCAGTTCTTTTCAAAGTTTGCATCTGTGTTCCCTCTCTTCTTCCATACCGCGGACACTCTCTAGTCATGTGCCCCTTCTCTCCACATTTGAAACAAACTCCAGTCAGCCTGTAGCATTCCTCTCCAAGGAACTTGTTGCAATGGTCGCACTTAGGGACAGATGATTTGTCCCCTTCTCCCCTTCTACTGCCTCCCATAGTTGAGGCTTGATGAGAAACAATAGAAGTCCTCATCGGTTTAGGCCTACTTGCACCACTGCTCCTCTCCTCAAACTACACAGGGAGAGTCCTGGCACCCATCTCAGGCATAGAAGTACCACCTCTCCTCTTGAACTATTCTCTCCCCTTTCTCTTCTTATTCACGACACTCTTTATGTTCTCAATGTTCTCCACCCTCAAAGTTGCTTCAACCAGCTATTGAAAATCATAAAAATTCTATGCCACCACTTCCTCTCTGATAGCTAGGTGTAATCTCGATTCGAATCTACAGCACTTAACCGCCCCACTCATCATTAGCTCAGTTGCGTATCGGGCCAATTGTGTAAATCGATACTCATATTCGCTCACCATCATTTCCCTCTAGGTGAGACTTAGAAATTCTCTCTACTTCTACTAAATATATACCTTAGATAGGTACTTCTTTTTAAACATTGCTAAGAAATCCTTCCATGCGAGCACTGACGGTCTCATCTGACTCCCTGGCACACTCTCCCACTAATGTAGAGCATCCCCCTGAAGTAGGTTAGTAGCATACACAACCTTTTCCTCACCCTCGCACTCCATCTGATCCAGTATCCTCTCAGTCTTTCTCAACCAAGTCTCAGCTTATTCTAGATCCGTTGTCCTATAAAAATCCACTACCCTATACTTCCTGAGCTTATCAAACTGTTTCCCCTTCTTGACTGGGGCTGGAACAAAAGATTGCAGCATCTAGCTCATGGCCTGAGCAAATGCCTAAAACATCCTCGGATCTAATAGAGTAGGCACTTGCTCCTGCGGAAGAGGAGACTCTTGTAACTGTGACCAAACGGGTTCAATACGTTGCCCCACATAAACCTCAGCAATTCCTGGAGCTATAGATTCATCAGTACTCTCCTCCCTTCATGGAGAATCAGGTGCAATTGATCCTTGTAATACTCCTCGTTTCCTTCTACAAGGTGGCTTCTTACTCCTTCAATGTAGACACTAACTATTAGCTTACATTTCATTTTAAAATCCTAATCCCTACATATATGCATGACATGCATGTCACTTAATGTAATTCAATCAATTTACAATGCAACAAGTAATCACATAGCATAACAATTTATCCTACTATGCATTCTAAGCATAGGAAAAACTTAAGCTCTGATACCAAACAATGCTAGACCCTACTGTCGGAGCCTAGCATTTGGAATCAATGACGGAAGCAATACTTGCCCTCAACCATACTATACCTAATTTGGGACATTTGGCATAACTTTCTCTAGAGAAATCAGATTAAGGTTTTCTTTATATGACTTGAAATAGGACTTCAAGATATACAACTTTCATGAAGACCAATTCTATCATCTAGAGGGTCAAATTTGGACCAAAAGATGTTTCGGTCAACTTAAGATGGAACAAAAATCAACCTAAGATGAATAGTCATAAATTTCTCTAAAGAACTCAGATTAAGGTGTTCTTTAAAGAAATTGAAAGACAATTTCAATATCTATAACTCTCATGAAGACCTTGAAGGCAGATTCCATTGTCTAAAGGGTCAAAATGGGAGTAGAAGATAGGATAAGACGAAACCAAAGGAAAAAGCATACGAATGGGAAAAAGCAGATGAATGGGGAAAATTGCCATAACGTTCCCTATAGATATCTGATTAGGCTGTTCTTTAGATGATTTGAAAGAGGACTTCAAAATCTACAACATTTATGAAGACCTTAAAGGCAGATCCCATCATCTAAAGGGTCAAAAATGGAGCAGAAGATAGGATCAAAAGGAGAAGTTTCGGTCAACGACAAAAGAAGCAAAAAGTCAAACATAGACAATCTGACATCATTATAGACAATATGACGTCATCACAGACGATACATTTTTATAGACGATATGACATCATCACAGATGATACATTTTTATAGATGATATGATGTCATCATAGACGATATGACATCATCATAGTCAGTACATTCTATACTCTTGAGCATCTCCCCTTATAAGGACGATAACTTTCATCCCAGAAGTCCAAAAACTCCATACTATATATCGTTGGAAAGATAAGCTACAACTTTGCAAAAGACAACTTTAACTGATTTTGCCTCAATTAGTCCAATTTTTCCCCCAAAGTCAGCACACAATTTCTACGTCTATAAAAGACTTGGATTTTGAAATGTACAACTACAAAAGAAACATGCACATACACTTGTGGAACTTTTCAACTCTAACATATTTGCCAAATCAACAGAAGCTCATACATACTTTAATTACATATTAACATTATAAATAAAGGCTTAACACAAATACAACATATATATGATGCTCGACGTTTAACATGTTTATGAAGATGTCCAAAAGTGATTGAACTAACTTAGTTACAAAAGTTTCTAATATCTTGGAGTTTCTGATGCCTTGCAAAGATTGCTAATCTTCTTGTTCTGCACCTAAGGAGGGAATAGTGGGGTGAGCTACATAGCTCAGTGACTAACATATTTATAGTCATTGGAAATTGACCACAAATTCATGCATATGCGTATATATATACGCGTATATTTAATAATTCAAGCATTCTTCAATTTGGTTTAACACTTATAGCACATAACACTCAAATGCATCATTTATGACAAGTTTAAAGATGCAATGCACATCAATTAGATTGAGGGTCCCATGGAAACAAAATGGAAAAACCTGAGTTTACCCCATAAACAGAATGAGTCCAATTTCGGAGCTCATATGCCACAAGCAGGCAGTCGGGAGAAGGCTCTTGTCAACGTGCACATGTTGAACAGAATGGTTACACTCTCACCCAAACAAAGGCACATATTCATTTTTCTCATATGCTCATACTTTTATGCTTTGTCTTCATTTTCATTTAATGCAAAGATCATGACCTCTTTTGAGGTAAAACATAGTCATATTTCATCATGCATTTTTCAACATTTACAAACAAGTCAATTTCAACAAATCAATTTCAACATACACATATAGGCAAGAATTTGCCCAATTACACTATAACCATAAATAGGTTACCCACCTAATTAGCTTGTGAAAACTAAGTCAAGCTTGCCTTTCCCCTTACTCTTGGTTAGGATTCCCTTGGTTTACTACAACAACCAAGGTTCCATTCCAATAAAATTCATAAACTTCAAAAAATCACAAAATTTCAACAAACACAAGTTGAACTCAAATCTTACCTACCTACAACCCATCTAGGTTAGAAAACCTAAGACCTAGTTTAGAAACCCTAAAATCAGTTGGGTTCTCCTAATCCATCTTCTTCTAACACAAACTTTTCATTCTCTACACAAACTCGTTTTCCTCACTAACTCCTTCATCCACAACACAACCCATTCCTTTAATAAAGTAAGAAGAAAAGATGGTTAATCTACCTTAACAAGCTTGATTTCTCTTCTTTCCTTCTTTCACCAAAACCTCTCTTCCTCTCTCTTAATTTCATTTCTCACTCTTCTCCCTCTTCAATTCACGTTTTCTCCTCTTAACAAGCAAAACAACATATTCTTCTTCTATTTTTACCCTTAATGAGTCTAAAAAGTCTATCTTACCCTTCCTTATAAGCTTATGTTCTTTTATGCTTAAGTGATCTCCCAAAAATGTCCTTGAACATCCTTATTACATTAACACTTTAATTCCACTTACCCATTCAACAAATCCTACTAACCTTGACATAATTATAGCTCCAAAATTAAATCTATCAAAACTCCAAAATTATTTTAAATCATGCTTACTTAAAGAAAAAATTTTCCAAGGTCCAACATTCATCATGCACCACAATTAAAGAAATATTAGACCTTTTCAAAATTCAAATAAATTTCAAGAAATTAGGTAATTGTGAATACTTTCAGGGCTTAAATTAATAAAAAGCTTCAAAAAATAAGGTAAAGCTAATATTGGGGTTATAATCAATGAAAAAGGCTAAGGCTCAAACTTAGTTACTCATAAAGGATAAAATATAGTAGGGTAATTATTTAAAAAATAGCTAAACAAATGTTGAATCTAAATGCCTTTATCACTTTCATGCTTCTAATTTAACAAATGTGATATTAATATGCATAATAAAAGAAAATTTTAAAGTTATTCACCTATGCATGATAACAGACATGAAAGAAATAAAGAGCTTAAAATTCATGAAATTACTCTTAGGCTCAAAAGCTCAAGAAAAAGATGGTCTTATGTGTGTAAATAAGATGCAATTTTCATTCATATTAACTATCTCAATGATTATTAAACATATGACTAATAAAAGTAAGTTCTTTTCTAATTATCATCCTTTTGCATACTAATTTAATTCAATAATCAATAATGAAATAAAGTATTTATGGACAAATTTTAACTAATCAGGATATCAATTAATAAAATTCAATAACCAACAATATAATAAGCTTAAGACAATTAAAATCCCCTTCCCCACACTTAAAATTGTATGTTGTCCCCAATGTATATAACATAAACACATATAAATAAAAAGTAAGACAACATTGGAATTTGGTACTTCCCTGAGTAATAAGATTTTCAGAATTTTGATTTCAAGAAGGGATTTGGCACTATCCATCTACTATGAGATACAAACAACCTTGCAAATTATACATAAAAAAGATAAAAAGATAAAAGATAATAAAATAATGAAAATAAATAAAAAATATATAAATGAATGAATGAAAATACATTGCATTAACATTTAGACAAAATAAATAACAAGAAAAATACATAAATAAAGAGAGAAAAAAGAAAAAAAATTTAATTACCTCCATCCTATTATGACTCTAGCTTATCCGTTGATGGAGAGTCCTTAAGCCTTTGATCCTCAAAATATGGAGGAGTTGATGTTGAAATACCTGCGCCAGATGATGGAGGTTGAGAAGTTATGCCCTGATGGCTTGCTATCAACAATAGTAAATCCCCAATCCATATAATGGAGGACCCAAGTTGGCCTATCCGTTCCACCATATCTACCTGCTACATTCGGATAGTACGTTGAGTACAAATGAGCTGCCCCAACCAGCTCTCCAACTGAGCTATCTTTAGCTATTCTCAATGTGATGTTCGAAATATAGGTGTTTTTGTACTATCCTCCTCCTGGGCAACCCCTCCCATTTGGGATGGTAGTGCATATGGCTGCGAATAGTTGCTCCGCTATCCTCTGTAGCTCCTTTTGATGCTGGTGGCTCATGAAACTCCAATTAGTTTGTTTTTATCACCCTTAGGTCCTCTTCGTCTACTCACCATGTACATATGCTTCATTACATCTAAGCTTAGTGCTACAATAGTGCCTACTAGTCACATTATTGGTAATCTGGTGAAGACCCCCATTTTTCGTGCAAGTCTAGTCATATAAGGTCCCATGTATATCGTATTAACCTTCCTTTCCTCCCTCTGATACCTGACAAACTAAGCTAACACGTGCCCCAGATGGATTAGTGTTCTCTCACTTATGCTCCAAAGATAGAACACATCCAAGTTCTCTATATTGCCAAGGTTATCTAAGCATCAGGTGTCTCAGTGATGATGCTTTAGATTTGCTCGGTTCGTAGTCACCGTCATCATTGATTGTATGTTAGAATTGCTAAGAAGGCATCCCATATTGGAAGTCTATCCATAAGTCTATGGAAGCATATATTCCTACAAACTCTGCTTCATATAGCCCCATTGTGATGGAGATTTCTAAACAACTCATTCGTACCATCTCCCTTAGCAATCAGAACTGAATGGTATTTGGTTGGTCCTAGTCATATCTTCCCTTCTCCATAAAGAACGTGGAGAGCACATTAAGTGTTAACTCCTAGTATGAGGTTTCCACGATCTTGAAGAGCCGATCCTAGGCTTAAACATCGATAAGGTCCCCGACTTTCTGGATCAAACTGACTCGCCCTAATGCCTCCTAATCAATATTGCAGCCTATGACGAATATATTCTATTTGAGCCTCTGATATTGCTCCTCATTTATTGCCACTTTGAAGAGTAGCATCAGAGGTCGCTCGGGTTGTTGAACTAAACAAGCTCCTCTTAGGTCTCTTAATGACCCTTCCCCTTTTTGTCACTTCCTAGGTACTTTTTTTATGCATCGTGGTCCTGTCATTGTGCTTAAAATTTTAAATAAATGTGAGAACTTCACATACAATTTACTATAATACCCTTTTCCTACACTCATTTCTTACGCTCACTAAATTATGAAAACGAACTGACAATGAAAATTAAACACATAAAAATAAAAAGTAAATTAATACAAATAAAAAATAAAAATACAATAATTAGAAAATTAACTAACAACTTAATTATTCATAAAATTAAAATTAAAAATAGTATAATTATAAAATAAAACTAATTTAATTGTTTAACTACTAATTTAACCCTAAAATCAAAATTAAAAATGCTAATATAACAATTACGCAAAATTAGCGAAATTAAATATTGAATTTATATAAACATTAAAATTGAAACGAAATAAAACAAAACACAACTTCAACTAAGCATAAAAATAACTGATTAATCCTAATTTCATGTAAAAACATCACAATTTAATAATTAGTGAGCAAAAAATCACACTAATTTGTAATCCCAATTGAATTTTCACCCAAAATTTATGTAATTCATCAAATTGAACTAATAATTCATATGGGTAAAGATGAAATTTAACTATTAAATCACAATTATCCACAAAATCATGCAAAAATCCACCATATCTCAAAATTCTAAATCTATTGTTTTTAGGCAAAAATTCCCTAAAATTCAAAACACCTAATTATTTATGTAGAAATAAGTGAAATGGATAAGAATACTTACTTAGGCGTTGAAAAATTGCAAGAAAATGTAAGAATTTAGCCAGGAGATTGAGACGATGATGACAAAAGATTGAGAAAGAAAAGAGAAAGTGAGAAAAATGAGGGATTAGGGCTAATTTAGAGGTTGTCAAAGACTTACATGGTCTGTTACACGATTATGTAGTAGACCGTGTAGGTCACTAACCTGCAACCTTTCACGGTCTATTACAAAGGCATGTGTCTAACCGTGTAAGTCTACACCAGCGTGTTTAGAGAGTGTATAGCTCTCTGTAAATGTGTGCAACATGGAAAATAATTGAACAAACTTAAAAAATTTACACTTAAAGTTATAAACCCTTAACATTCATACCCTAACATAATAATTATGTACAATCTTATCAAGATGCTCAATGCCTTAACCTAAAACACAATAAAACTTAAATAAATCATATTCTAACATCAAGATAAAAATAAAATGAAATAGCATTTAAAAATAAAACCTAAACTAATTCATGGATTGCTCCCATGTAGCGCTTGTTTAATGTCGTTAACTCGACGTACCTTTCATGTTTAAGGTGACTAATAAAGATTAGGTTTATATAGTCTTATCGTGGGTTTTATAACCTCTAAGTAAGTTACATATTGTCGCTTAATGCCATTTTTTTATTTTGATTTATTTCCTTGAACTTGCATAAGCTCCGATGATCCTCTAAATGTAGAATCCTACAAAACATCAAAAAATGAATTATTACAACACTTACTAGATTCACTTACACCATCAAATTTAAGAGCAGGATTCATGACATAGGTACTTTAAAAACAACCTTTTCATCCCTCACCCTTAATTTTTACTTGCCTTCATCAACATCTATTATTAACTTAGTAGTGGCCAAAAAGGGTTGACTAAGGACTAAAGGCACTTTGACATCTTCCTCTATGTCAAGAATCATAAAATCAACTAGGAATACAAACTTATCAACCTTAATATAGACATCTTATACAACTCCCCTAGGATATTTTACTGATCTTTCATGGACACTTATCCTAATGGGTTTAAGTTCTCCTAATCTCAGATTCTCAAATAATGAAAAGGGCTTCATGTTAATACTAGTCCTTAGGTTAGCTACAACATTATCTGTTTTTAAACTACCAATTTTACAAAGGATAATAAAACTCCCTGGATCTATAAGCTTTTATAATAGTTTGATTTCAGAGTTTCTAAGCTTCTTCTGTTTAATGTAGCAGTTTCTAACTCCTCCAATTTTTACTTGTTCTACAATAGCTCTTTCAAAAGTTTCATATGTTATGGCATTTGCATAAGAGCTTCAACAAGAGGTAAGTTAGTGTGGATATGATTAAACAATTAAAGGAACTTACCAAACTTTTCATCCATTTGATCTTTCTTCACTTTAGTAAGGTAAGGGATGACATGATGATATTCCTTGTCTTTTTTTAGGTGACGTTCCCTTCAACTTTTACTTGATTCTTTGTAGTCTCCTTCATCTTTTCTCCTTCTTCTTCTAGAAGCTCTGTTCCACCCTTTAAGGTGATTTTCATTATTTGTTCCTTAGAATTCATTTTAGTTGCACTAGGCAAACTCCCTTATGGTCTTTCAGACACTAGTTTAGCGATTTGTCTAATTTGAACTTCAAGTTACAAATAGAACCCTCTGTTTGTTTATGTCTTACATTATAATCTTTAGTAATCTTTAACATCATCTCTTCAAGAGTAGACTTCATAGGTTGAGGTGCTTATTGCTAAAATCTCGGTGGAGGGTTATTCTTTGTTTGGCCTTAATTTCCCTAAGAGAAATTGGGGTGATTCCTTTATCCTAGATTGTGAGCATTCCCTAAATAATTCACATGCTCAGGTTGTAACAGCCCAGATCACCTGCTCACAGATATTGTCTGCTTTGGGCCCCAGCCAAGCCCTCACAGTTTTGTTCCTCCCATACACTCGCTCGGGAGAACACGTCTGTAAGGGAGCATTATCCGTACCCTTATAAGGCGTACCTCATTCCCCTCTCCAACCGATGTGGGATCTCATACTCTCCACCCCCTTAGGGCCCGACCCTTTTTGAGGTCCAACCTAATTGGCACAATAGTTCGGTTATCAGCTCTGATATTACCTGTAACAGTCCAGATCACCCGTTCACAGATATTATCCGCTTTGGGCCTTGGCTCAGCCAAGCCCTCACAGTTTTGTTCCTCCTGCACACTCGCTCGGGAGAATGCGTCTGTAAGGGAGAGGTATCCGTACCCTTATAAGACGTACCTCGCTCCCCTCTCTAACCAATGTGAGATCTCACACTCTCATTTCAAAACATTATTTCATGCAATAAAAGTTATCTTTTGCAATCCAAGTGCAAAGTTATTCGAAAATGTAGTTTCATAAAATAAAGCATTATTCTTTGCACTTTAAACTTAGATTTGTTAAAAACAACAACATCTCTCAAAATTTGTAATAAAAATATCAGCTTCAAAAACCATGTTGAAACATTATTTCATACAATAAAAGTTATCTTTTGTGCTTCAAATGTATAGTTGTTCAAAACAACAACGTTTAAATACTTCGCGAAAGGCAGTTGTATGCGAAGTTCTCAAAGTGTGAATTTTGGCTGAGGGAGATAGGATTCCTTGGGCATGTTGTGTCGGGGGAAGGTATTTTTGTAGACTCAAAGAAATTTGAAGCTATACTTGAATGGGAACAACCCAAGAATGTCACAGAAGTTTGTAGTTTTCTGGGGTTAGCTAGTTAATATCGGAGATTTGTTAAGTATTTCTTAGTGCTTGCAGCCCCTTTGTCGAGGCTTTCCCAGAAGGGAATAAAATTTTAGTGGGACGATAAATGCGAGGTGAGTTTCCAAGAGCTGAAAAGATGATTGACATCTACACCAGTGCTGGCTTTACCTACCCAAGGAGCTGGGTATGAGGTATACAGTGATGATAGTCGCCAGGGACTTGGTTGTGTACTTATGCAGGCCGGGCGTGTGATCGCATATGCTTCTAGATAGCTGAAAAAGTAGGAGCTAAATTATCCCACACATGATTTAAAGCTTGCAGCGGTAGTTTTTGCACTCAAGATTTGGTGACACTACCTTTATGGGGAGATTAGTCGTATATAAACCAACCACTAGAGTGAAATACCTAATGACACAGAAGGAGCTAAATCTCAGGCAAAGGAGATGGTTGGAATTGGTTAAGGATTATGATTTAATAATTGACTACCATCCGGGGAAAGCAAAAGTGGTAGCCGATGCATTGAGTCGTAAGTCTTGTTCAGCAGTAACTGCTAGGCAAGATCCTTACATGACACATTTGATGAGTGTGCGGAGCCTTGGGGTTAGACTTTTAGTGGCAGAGGAGGATGGAACATTGTTAGCAAGGTTTGAAGTCCGCCCTACATTACTTAACGAGATCTGGAGATCACAGGTTGACAATCCCGAGTTAAAAGTCATTTAGGAGAAATTACCATCCGGTGAGAGTGAATGATTCAGACTAAGAGAAGACAAGTTATTAGTCTTCAAAGACAGAGTTCGTGTGCCGAATAATCAGGGTCTCAGGCGAGCTATCTTGGAGGAAGCTCACAGTTCAGCTTATGCTATGCATCCGGGTAGTACCAAGATCGAACTCTTAAAGAGAGTTATTGGTGACCCGGGATGAAGAGAGAGATAGCAGAATTTGTGGCCAGATGCCTTCCCTGTCAAAAAATTAAGGTAGAGCATCAGAAACTAGCAGGTATGTTACAGTCTTTGCCTATTCCAGAATGGAAGTGGGAGCATGTGACAATGGATTTTGTAGTTGGGTTACCCCGTACATCAAAGGGTCATGATGCTATTTGGGTTATAGTGGATAGATTGACAAAGTCTGCTCATTTTCTACTTGTCCACACAACCTATTCATTGGAAAATTGGCAAAGCTATATATCAACGAGATTGTGAAGCTGCACGAGGTACCAGTTTCTATAGTATCAGACAGGGATCCGAGATTCACCTCACGATTTTAGCCGAAATTCCAAGGATCTTTAGGAACTAAACTGAAGTTTAGTACTACCTTCCACCCCCCAGACTAATGGTCAGTCAGAGAGGAACATTCAAACACTAGAGGACATGTGTGATGGAATTTCAAAGGAGTTGGGACAGACATTTGTCTTTGATTGAGTTCGCTTATAATAATAGTTATCAGACAAGTATTGGTATGCCACCTTATGAAGCACTTTATGAAAGGAAGTACAGGACACCTCTGTGTTAGGATGAGGTTAGTACAGCCAAAATAAAAGGAGTTGAATTGATAAAAGTCACCACTCAAGATAAAAATCATTCGAGAAAAGATGAATATCGCTTACGATCGACAAAAGAGTTATGCAGATAATAAGTGACGACCGTTGAAGTTTGCAATTGGTGACAGGGTTTTTCTTCGGATATCACCATGGAAAGGTGTCATCAGATTTTAGAGTCGAGGGAAGCTAAACCCTCGATATATCGGACCTTTTCGCATCCTAAAGCGTGTTGGGACTGTGGCATATTGGTTGGAATTGCCAACAGACTTGGATAGGGTCCATAATGTATTCCATGTTTCTATGCTTAAAAAGTACTTACCGGATCCATCTCATGTTTTGGAGGCACCTCCCGTAGAACTGAGAGAAGACCTTAGTTTTGAGGTGAAACTAGTGTAGATTTTGGATCAACAGATAAAGAAATTATGCAGCAAGGAGGTACCCACGGTTAAGGTTCTTTGGAAGAGCGATAAGGTCAAGGAGATGACATGGGAGCTTGAGGATACTATGAGACGTCAGTACCCTTATTTATTTATGTCCCTAACTTAGGAGTTTCGAGGATGAAACTCTTTTTAGGAGGGGAGGACTTGTAACATCAAATTTTTTGTGCCTTTTTGTGTTATTCTATATTTGGAGATACTACTGTATATTGATATATATATGGTTGTATATGAGTTCAAAGATGTATTTGAATCCTTTTGGTACGTATGTCAATGATTTATAATGTTATATGCCCTTACATGAATTTAGAGTTCATCGATATGTGAAATCTTGGAGATTTCTGACAAATAAGCTTTTAAGTGTGGAAAACTGAGTCTATTAGATGGATATGACCATGGTGGTTAAATTAAATGTGTTCTAATGCCTTATAGGTGATTATACATGATTTATAGACTTAGCAGACACTTAGAAAGCTAAATTGGAAAAGTTGATGTATATAAGGGCTTATTTGCAAATTGTCAAAAGTTAAAGGACTTA
>JANVCQ010671780.1:0-15968 GCA_025531925.1 Erythroxylum plowmanianum | reverse complement strand
GAATTTGTGTAGTAAGTTGATGAAGAATATGTACATATGTGTATGTTCTGTTGTTGGTGTTCATGATTAATCATGGATTATATATTTTTCTATGGATGATTTTGATTTGAGATGGAGTTGAGAATGAAGAGTAAATGAAGTAGAAAAGGTAGTCTTGGTATGAGTTGGGTTAAGGAAAGATTGTGAAACAAAATGGGTGCCTGATCTGGAAAATATTCACGGCATATGCTTCAGTCTTTTACCTACAAATTTTTCTTTAGTTATCCAAACAAGATGATTCTTGATTTGGCTTAAATTAGAAACATATGGCTACATTTCTTATTAAGATATCAAATTTAAATTCTATCTTTAAGAATCTCAAAATTTGTCATCAAGTTGAGAATTGGGTGTAGTACATTGGATGAATGTAAAATCGTGTTTTGAATTTGAGGGCAATTCTGGATTGATCTAGGCTAGATTAGAGAAAGTTGTCTTCTGGAAAGTTTTAGATCTTTCTTTTATCTTTCCAACGGTATATAATATGGAATTTTTGGACTTCTAGGCTGAAAGTTATGGTCCTTATAAAGGATGATGTTCTTCTGCCTTTTTGTTTCTTCTATGTTTTGCTCCTTTTATGTTTTGCTTCTTCTATGTTTTGTTTCTTTTGCTTTTTTACTTCTTCTGTGATGACGTCATCTTCTTCTGTGTTTTGCTTCTTTTGCTTTTTTGTTTCTTCTGTGATGGCGTCATCTTCTTCTGTGTTTCTTCTATGATCAAGTCATCATCATCTTTGTACCTATCTTCTGTTCCATTTTAGATCCTTAAGAAGATAGAATCTGTCTTCATGGTCTTCATAAAAGTTGTAGATATTGAAGTCCTGTTTCAAACCATATAAATAATACCTTAATCCAATATCTGTAGAAAAATTTGTAGCAATTTTCCCACTTCTTCTATCTTTTTCATTAGTCTGCTTAGTACCTATTTTCTATTCCATTTTAGACCCTTTATAAGATAGAATATGTCTTCAAGATCTTCATGAAAGTTGTATATCTTGAAGTACTCTTTCTAACCATATAAAGACCACCTTAATCCAATATCTGTAGGAAAAGTTAGAGTAATTTTCCCACTTCTTCTGTCTTTTTCATTAGTCTGCTTTGTACCTATCTTCTGTTCCAATTTAGACCCTTCATAAGATAGAATATATCTTCAAGATCTTCATGAAAGTTGTATATCTTGAATTCCTCTTTCTAACCATATAAATAACATATTAATCCAATATTTTTAGGGAAAGTTATAGTAATTTTCCCACTTCTTCTATCTTTTTCCACTTCCTCTGTCTTTTTCATTAGTCTGCTTTGTACCTATCTTCTGTTCCATTTTAGACCCTTCAAGAGATATAATCTATCTTCAAGGTCTGCATGAAAGTTGTAGATCTTGAAGTCCTCTTTCTAACCATATAAATAACATATTAATACAATATCTGTAGGGAAAGTTATAGTAATTTTCCCACTTCTTCTATTTTTTTCCACTTCTTCTGTCTTTTTCATTAGTCTGCTTTGTACCTATCTTCTGTTCCATTTTAGACCCTTCAAGAGATATAATCTATCTTTAAGGTCTTCACGAAAGTTGTATATTTTGATGTCCTATTTGGAACCATATAAAGAAAACTTTAATCCAATATCTGTAGGGAAAGTTATAGCAATTTTCCCACTTCTTCTGCTTTTTTCCACTTCTTCTGTCTTTTTCATTAGTCTGCTTTGTACCTATATTCTGTTTCATTTTATACCCTTTATAAGATAGAATCTATCTTCAAGGTCCGCATGAAAATTGTATATCTTGAAGTCCTCTTTCTAACCATATAAAGAATACCTTAATCCAATATCTGTAGGGAAAGTTATAGCAATTTTCCCATTTCTTCTTTCTTTTTTCCACTTCTTCTGTCTTTTTCCATTAGTCTGTTTTTTTACCTATCTTCTATTCCATTTTAGACCCTTCAAAAGATAGAATCTATCTTCAAGATCTTCATGAAAGTTGTATATCTAGAAGTCCTCTTTCTAATCATATAAATAACACCTTAATCTAATATCTTTATGGAAAGTTATAGTAATTTTCCTACTTCTTCTATCTTTTTCCATTCGTCTACTTTTTCATTTGGCTTCATCTATACCTATCTTCTGTTCCATTTTTTACCCTTTATAAGATAGAATCGGTCTTTTAGGTCTTCATAAAAGTTGTAGATCTTGAAATCCTATTTCTAACCATATAAAGAACACTGCATTATGATATCTTTATGGAAAGGTATAGTAATTTTCTCACTTCTTCTGTCTTTTTCCATTCGTCTGCTTTTTCCTTTTCACTTCGTCTAATCCTATTATCTGATCCATTTTGACCCTTCAGATGATAAAATATGATCTCAAGGTATTCTTAAAAGTTGTATATCTCAAAGTTATCTTTGAAATCATCCTAAGATGATCTTGATCCAACATCTCTAGTGAAAGTTATACGATTTGTACTGAGATAAGTTCAATATGATTGAGGACCAAACCTTGATTGATTCATTCGTCCATAATTTTGTTATCCTACCTCCAAATGAAGTGATTCTTAAATCACTAGTTTCTTGACCCATTTTTCTATCCCTCAATAAATTTTAATATATTTTGGTATTGATGTGAAAAAGATGTATTAAATCAAGTAAGGGTATCGACTGGAAGAGTAGGAATTAGATATTTTACTGAACATACTTCAGTATTTTGATAATTTCTGGATATGTAGAGCTTAGAATAAGATGATTCTAGTTTCATGATAAACTAGAGAAATGGAGCTACAAATGATATGAAGAAGTTGAAATCTAATTTAGTTTCTAATATGTTTAAAATTTGGATAGAAGTTGTGCATAGTATACTGATTTGGACAAGAGCAGTCCAAAAATGTTTGAAGTGTATCTTTTGAATCACTAAACCAAATGGATTGATTTTGGTGTCATTGGAAACTTAAGACAAAGGAGAACATTTTCTAGAAGAAAATTTTATTTCATAACATTCAAGAGTACTTTTGACAAGACACCTAAGTATAAAAGACATAAGGCATTAAAGGAAGGGCAAGGTGGACTTTTATCAATCATTAAGGGTAAAATAGGAAGAAAGAAGTATTGTTTCCTTCCTTAAGAGGAGGGAAAACGAAAATAGGAGAGAATGAAGTGAAATAACAAAACCAAAGAGAGGAAAGAAGAGAGTTGAGCTAGGGTTCAATCTTTTCTTAGTCTTCAAAGAGATTTTGGAGTTGTTCAAGAAAGGAAAAAGGAAGAGGAAGAGAAGAGCTTCCCTTTGAGCTAAAGAAGGGATCAAAAGAGGCAAGACTAACAAGAGAAGAGACTTTTTGAGCAAGTACACAATCAAAGAAATCAAGGTGGGTATATGTTTATACTAGAGTAAATAAGTCACTTTTGTTTTTCTTTAAATCAAGAAATTTACTGAATTCGACTGCATCATAAGTGTTGCATCTATTGCTTTTGAATGATTTATGAAATTTGCTATATGTGCTACATGCTTATACATGATTTGTGTGAGGATTTATGAAAAGTTGTTTTTAAAATGATTCTTTGAAATGATGCATAATTATGAAACCATACTTTTGGAAATGATTTTTAAGGTATAACAAGCATGTGAAAAGCAAGTTTTCAAGAGAAAGTGCCATTTTGGGCAACAAGCTTACAAGATTTGAAATCTATGTGTTATGTGGGTTTGTGGTAGTCTCTCAAGAACTGTCACGTGCACATTGACCCAAGTATATGCTTCTCCCGCCTGCCCACTAGTGGCATGGAATTCCCTCAAGGACTCCCTCAAGAATTCATGACTACACAGGACCATTATATTGGAATTGTATAGTGCGTCATATTTTTGGACTTACCCAAACCAATTGATATGTTTATGCGCTCCTGTTATGTTAATAAGTTTGATGCGTTCATGTTTTGCAACTTGTGAATTTTGGTTGAAAGCCTAAGAAGCATGTGTTTTAAGAACCATATGAAAATTTTCTATGACAAGTGAACGTTTTTAATAGTTTTTGCTTATTTCTCCATTATAAACTGTTACCCATGAGCTATCAAGCTCACCCCCTTTCTATCCCATCTTCAGGTGATAGTTAAGAGATCAAGTGATCAAGAGCCAAAGAGAACTTCTGCAAATTTGCTATTTTGTATTTTGTAATAAACCAATAGTGTGGCTTTTGATATGTAAATAAAGTTTTTCAAACTATGTTGCTTTAGTAATGAAATGATAGATGAAAGTAGTTTCAATTTTGTATGTCCTTTTGACTTCCTCGTAATAAGGTTGAGTTAGAGTAATAAGTTTGATTTGATGTTTGAATGTCGTGGGCACGCCACCCTTGGGGAATGATGCCTAATAAGGGTTGATGGAAATAACCCTATAGGATAATACATTCAGGCTTCATGATTTCACAAGAGTTGGGTTTTGATAATGGCGCCCAACAAGAATGGTAAGCCTTCTAAAATAGAGATAAAAGAAGATGCATTGATGGTGGTAGGTAACCGACTATGCATTCCTAGTATGTTAGAATTGAAGGATGAAACTCTTGATGAGGCACACAATGCTCCCTATGCAATGCACCCGGGGAGTATGAGAATGTATAGAGATTTGAAAGAGCACTTTTGGTGGAAAGGAATGAAGAAAGATGTTACAGAGTATGCTAGAAAATGCTTAGTATGCTAGTAAGTTAAAGCAGAACATCAAACGCCTATCGGTGAGCTTAAACCTTTGTCAATTCCTAAATGGAAGTGGGAGAAGATTACAATGGATTTCTTGATGGGATTGCCAAGAACCAGCAGAAAGTATGATGCAATATGGGTGATTGTCGATAGGCTAACTAAGTCAGCACATTTCTTGCTAATTAGACAAGTAAATTCTTTGAATGCTTTGGCTAAGAAATATGTAGATGAAATAATCAAACTTCATGGGATTCCAAGTTCTATAGTCTTAGATAGAGATCCTAGGTTCATCTCTAGATTTTAGGAAAGTTTACAAGAAATTTTGAGAACTAAGTTGCATTTTTGTACAACTTTCTATCCATAGACTGATGGTCAATCAGAAAGGACAATACGGACATTGGAGGCAATGTTAAGGGCTTATGTTATGGATTTCAAACGCTCATACGATGATCATTTGCCTTTAATTGAATTTGCTTACAATAATTCCTACCATTTAAGAATTCAAATGGCACCTTATAAAACTTTGTATGGTAGGAGGTGCATAACTCCTATTTGTTGGGATGAGGAAGGTGAAAGGAGACTTGTAGGACCTGAGTTGGTATAAGTTACGGTTGACAAGATTAAATTGGTGAAACAGAGACTCAAAGCAACTCAGGATAGAATGAGAGCTATACAAATGCGCATAGAAAGCAGATGGAATTTGAAGTTGGAGACAAAGTAGAGCCTCTCCATGGAAAGGAGTCTTGAGATTTGGTAAGAAGGGCAAGCTTAGCCTAAGATACATAGGCCCTTATGAGATCATTGAAAAGATTGGGCCTTTAGCCTATAAATTAGCATTACCACCAGAGTTATCTAAGATTCACAATGTCTTCCATGTATCAATATTGAGCAAATATCAATCAGATCCTTCGTACATAGTCCAACCTTCAGAGGTTCAATGAAGGAAGGATTTCACTTATGAAAAACAACCAGTAGAGATTCTAGATTCAAAGGAAAAGGTATTGAGAAACAAGACTGTAAAGTTGGTTAAAGTCTTATGGAAGAACCATTCAAGAGAGGAGGCAACATGGGAGTCCTTGGAAGTAATAAAGGAGAAGTATCCAGACCTCATTGTAGACTCAGATAAAAATTTCGAGAATGAAATTCTTTAAAAGGAGGAGAATTGTTGCACCCTAATTTATTTTTTATTATTTATTTATTGCTTTATTTATTTATTGTTATAATTGAGTCATTAAGTTAGTAAGCATAAGTAGCAATTAGACATTAGAATGGAAATGTTAGAATTAAGTTAAGGTATTATATTTACATGGCCTAAGGAGCAAGTAGTCTTTAGATTAAATGAAAGAAGGGTAAAATTGGAAGGACAAACAAAAAATAGGGGTATTTTTGGAAGATCAAGACAAATTGTTGTCTTGAATAAGAGAAAGAAGGGAAGAACCATGAAAAAGAGAAAGGAGAGAAGAGAAAAACATGAGAAAGATAGAAGGAAGGGAAGAAAATCATGGGAGCTAGGGAAGGAAGAAGAGAAAAACTTGAGGAAGCTAGAAAAGAGGAAGAATCAACTTCTGCAAGGTAAGTTCATCGTTTCTTCTTGCTTAGGTAGAGAAAGAAGCAGAGAAATGAGTTTGTGTTGGAAGAAAGAAGAGAAACGTTGTTGATTTTTAATGGATTTCTAAACTAGGTTTTGGTTTTTCTAACCTAGATGGACTATGGGTAGGTTAAATTTAAGCTTAATTTCACCCTTTTTATTGTTAAAGTTTTATGAATTTTCATTGAATGTTATGTTGAATGAATTTTGTTTGTTTTAGGAAACTAAGAAAACCTTACCCAAGAGCAAGAGGAAAGGCACAATTGAGTTTGGATTTTTAAGCGAAATTAGGTAGGTAATGTATTTATAGTTATTGTGTAAATGGGAAAATTTCTTGCCTATATGTGTATGCTTAATTGCTTATTTGTGAATTGTTGTGAATGTTGGAAAATGCATGATGATTCATGATTATGTTATTCCTTGAAAAAAATCGCAGCATTTTGTATAAATGAAAAGAGGAAAAAGCATGACAAGCATGAAAAGCATGAATATATGTGAAATGAATTAATCATTGAAATTTGATTGTGTTTGGGCAAGGGAGAAACCGTTTCGTTTGTCACGTGCACGTTTAGCTAAAGTCTTTTCCTGGCTGCCCGCTTGTGACATATGAGCTCCTCAGATATGGACTCATTTTATTCATGGTGTAAACTTCGGTTTCTCCATTTCGTCATATAAAACTCTCAAGCTATTATGGTGTGCATTGCATATTATTTTGATTTATTAAACATGATATAAGTGCTATTCTTGAATGGTTGATTATGCATGAGATTGCTTTATATGATAACATGTTTAACTATGAGTGGTTAAGCTAGAAAGGTTGATGATTGACTGCTAGATATAAATGAGATATATGTATATAAGCATATATGCTTGGTTGTGTGCTCGTTGTCAATGGTTATAAATATGTTAGCCACTAAGCTTTGTAGCTCAACCCATTATTTTCCTCCTTAGGTGTAGAATAAGAAGATCATTGATCCTGGTAAAGACTTTGACAATCTCCAAGATAGTTAATGTTGGACCCCATTTTCAAAGCCCTACATCCGTAGTCATAAACCGTGAGCGTATTACCCTGTAGGGTTATTTCAGTGAACCCTTATTAGCCATCATCCCACAAGGGTGGTGTGCCCACACTAGTCAACCACCAAAATCAAAATTTGACTTATTCAAAACAATTGTAGCTATAGGTCTCTAGTTTAATTTGAAGCGGGAACCATCTCAATCGGACCTCTATAGATGAAGTTATGCTTAAGAAGCCAAAGTGTGTTCATACCCCAGTCATGCTCTCTCAATCGACCCCTCACTATCTTTCCATCAAACTTTTTCGGATCAAAACCAAGCTACCAATTTTTATAGGGAGATAAAAAAGATGTGTTAGAAATCTATTGGTTCAAGAATCACTTCATTAGGAGGTCGGAGGATGAAGTTATGTCCAAAAGAATCAAACATGATTTGGTCCTCAATCATACTGAACTTATTTTGGGAAAATTGACATAACTTTCACTAGAGATATCGGATTAAAATCATTTGTAGACGATTGGAAAGAGGACTTCTAGATATACAATTTATTGAAGACCATAAGCAAGATTTTGCCATTTATAGTGTCAAAAATGCAAATTTCTGAAAGTTTACAATGTATGTCTGTTAAATGGACACACACGTCCTCCTAACGAACATACACGGGGTTGGGGGCCTTTCTAGACCCTAGAAAGTCCATTTAACAGACTTAATGTCTGTTAAATGGACAAGGGTGAGGCTGGGGGTCCTTACAGACTCAAGAAGGTCCATTTAATAAACCTAAAGTCCGTCTAACGGACATAGGTGATACAAAACTCCCTCCAAAGCCTCTCTAATGGTTCCTACATCTATTCTAAAACACCTTCCACCCATAATCTTCTCAAATTCACCTCTTCTAGTGCAATATCACTTCCTAACAATTCAAACACTACATTGATCTCATAAAACTCTCAAATATCAACTCATTTGATTCTTCACATTCAATTACATCTCATCATTTTCTATAGCTGTCCTGAATTACACCCTATGCAACATTATCAACTTATAATGATCATATCTCTCAACTCTGATATCCAAAAATTTCATACTATATAGCGTTGGAAATCAAGAAAGACAAACTACAACTTCTAAGAAAACACTTTGTCTAATTCAACCTAGATTAATACATTTTTCCTCTGAAGTCAGAACACAATTCCTATCCCTATGTAAAACTTGAAAATGCAATGTAAAGACTTGAAAAGTCATGATCAAACATAATGTATATATATTTCATTAACATCATAAACCAAAAATACAAAGTTTACATGAACTAGAATCGCTCAAAATGTGACTAAAGCTTTGTTTTACATAATCTAGCTTCAAAAACAAAAATACAAACTAGAGTGATGCCTTGACTCACAACTCGATCACTCAATATCTTGCTCACCACTTGAAGAGGGGAAGGAATAGGGGGTGAGCTTAAAAGCTACTGAGTAATAAGTTTATAATGACTAACAAGCAAAACCATTCGAAATGTTCATTTGCCATCCAAATTCTTATTGACGCATAAAGAGCAAGTTCTCAAATTCTCAACCAAATTCACATTAATACAAATCATGTATGCATCAATCTTGTCAACATATCATGAACACATAAACACATCATAATGGCTTGGGTAGATCCAAAAATAGAACGTACAACACATTTCCCATAAGGGTCCTATGTAGTCGTGAATAGAACGTACTATTGCAATCCCACAAAATAGTTTTGCATAGTCGTGAACTTATGAGAGTCCGTGAAGGAACTCCATGCCACTAGCAGGCAGGTGGGAGAAGTCTTTAGTCAAAGTTCACTTGACATACTTAATGGACCAAACCAAACCCATATAACATGCATTTCATAACTTGTAAACATGTTGCCCAAATGGCACATTTTGAAAACACGTTTTACATGAACATGAAATATTTCATATGCACTTCCATCATCTTTTAACAATTCATCAACCAAATTCAAATACCAAGCATATAGAAATTTGTCAAATCATTCAAAAGCAGCAAATGCCACAATTATAAAGCAATGAGAAATCATTTTATTCTTTTGACTAAAAAGAAAACATAATGACTCATTATCCAATTATAAACAAGTAACCTACATTAATTTCCTTGCTTGAAAACTTGCTCAAGGATGGCTCTCCTCTTGCTCCTCTTGCCTCTCTTACCTCCTTTAAACATTGACAAAAAGAATCGCCATTCAATAGGAATTCAAATTGGAAAACCCAAAGAACCATATGTATGAAATTGATCCTAGAATACTTAAACCCATGCATTTTCTAAGCTCTTTGAACCAAAACCCTTCCAAAAATCCAAAAGATTAAACATAAACTTACCTTGAATCTTTACCAAACAATGAGTTTCTTGGCTCTAATGGAAGCTCTAACCTTCCTCTTTCTTTTCCCCTTCTTCCACAACTTCAAAATCACTCTCTAAAACTAAGAAAAATTGAAACCTAGCTCAACTCTCTTCTTTCTCTCATCCCACGACACTCTCTCTTCCTTTCTTTCTTATTTTTGTATTTTCTCTCTTCTTTCACTCTTCACTTATGTTTTTCTCTTCTCAAGTGCAAGACAACAATTCCTTCTTCCCATTTTGCCCTTCCTTTAATGCCTTAAGACTTTCTAACTTAAGTGATCTTCCAAAATTGCCCTTCATGCAAACTTACCACCTTAACACTTTAATTCAATTAACCTATGTCATAAAATCTTACTCACATTAACATGCTAATTAACTCCAAAAAAATTAATCTATCAAGACCTCAAAATTAATTTAAATGATGCTTATTCATCAAGAAAAAATTTTGGGGGCCAACATTTCTCCCCCTCTTAAAAGAATTTCGCCCTTGAAATTCTTACCTGAGTCGTTAAAGAGGTGTGGATACTACTCCTTCATGGCTTCCAAAGACTCCCACGTGGCCTCTTCCACATAATGTTTTCTCCACAGGACTTTGACCAATTGAACTGTCTTGTTCCTAAGGATCTTTTCCTTAGTGTCCAAAATCTCTACTGGAATCTCCTCATAACTTATATCATCTCTCAATTGAAACTCAGTGGTCTGAATGATGTGCGATGGATCCGATCTATACCTCCTCAGTATGGACATATGAAAGATGTCATAAATCTATGATAATTCTAGAGGCAATGCCAACCTATAGGCTAGTGGTACAATTCTCTCAACAATCTCGTAGGGACCCATATATCTAGGGCTCAACTTGCCCTTCTTGCCAAACTTATGACTCCTTTCCAAGGAGACGTATTAAGAAAGACTTTCTCACTGACTTCGTACTCCATCTCCTTTTGGTGTGCATCAGTGTAGCTCTTCATTCTATCCATTGCTGAACTAAGTTGACCTTGTCCATTGTCATCTAAAGTATCATCTAAAGTAACTTTGGCCCTATTAGTTTCCTTTCTCCTTCTTCATCCCAGCATATCAGAGTTCTACATCTCCTTCCATACAGTGCTTCATAAGGAGCCATCTGAATGCTCGAATGGTATGAATTGTTGTAAGCAAATTTGACCAATAGCAAATGCTCATCCCAACCTCCTTTGAAATCCATCACACATGCCATGAGTATTCCCTCAAGGGTCCGAATGATCCTCTTAGATTGACTATCCGTCTGAGGTTGAAAAGCTATGCTAAAATTCAACTTGGTTCCCAAAGCCTCTTGTAAGGTTCTCTAAAATCTCGAAGTAAATCGAGGATCCCTGTCAAAAACTATAGATTCGGGAATTCCATGCAATCTCACTGTCTCATCAATATACTTCTTTTCTCACACATATCGAGAATTAGTCTATTTAATTGCAAAAAAAATAGGCTGACTTCGTCAAACAACCAATAATAACCCATGTGGCATCATGTTTCCTACTAGTCTTGGACAAACCCATAAGAAAATCCATAATTATCCTTTGCCACTTCCACTCAGGGATGGACAATAGCCTCAACTTGCCTGAAGGTGCTTGGTGTTTAGCCTTAACTTGCTGACACACTAAACACTTGCTAGCATATTATGCTACTCTTCATGCCTTTCCACCATAAATGCTCTCTCAAATCTCTGTATATCTTGATGATACTCGAGTGCATGGCATAAGGTGCATTGTGTGCCTCTTCTAGTATCTCATCCTTCACCTCCTTGACATTTGGAATACAGAGTCTTCTTCCTACAACCATAAGTCCATCATCCCTCACTATCGCTTTAAATTTCTTACCATTATGAATTTCTTCTCGAAACTTGCTCAATTCTGTATCCTATGCTTGTAACTCCCTAATCTTGTCTCTGAGTATCGGTCTCACTCTGAAATTAGCAAGAATACAATTTGGTTCCTCTTCTTTCAAGCTTACCCTAAGCTTAGTCATCTCTTCCAATAACGATAGATAAACTGTTCGAACATGAGCTATAGAGGATTTCCTACTCAAGGCGTCCACCACCACATTCTCCTTTCTTGGATGGTATTCAATCAACAGGTCATAATCCTTGAGCAGCTCTAACCACCTTCTTTGTCTCAAATTCAGCTTTTTTGACTCAATAAATACTTAAGACTTTTATAATTTGTAAAAATCTTTGTCTGAACTCCATATAGATAATGTCTCCAAATCTTCAGAGCAAAAATTACTGCTGCCAATTCTAGGTCATGAGTCGGGTAATTCAACTTATAAGGCTTTAGTTGTTATGAAGCATAAGCTATCACCCTGTCTCCTTGCATCAACACATAACCCAAACCCTTTCTTAAAGCATCACTGTAAACTATATAACCCTCATCTCCTGTAGGCAAAGTCAAAATTGGTGCACTGGTCAATCTATGCTTAAGTTTCTCAAATCGCTTCTGGCATTCATCACTCTAGATAAACTTCTGATTCTTCCTCAATAACTTAGTCATCGGAGCCTCTATCATAGAGAATCCTTCTACAAACCTCCTATAATATCTTACCAATCCTAGAAAACTTCTCACTTCTATCACTATCTTAGGTGAATGCTAGTTTATCACTACTTCAACTTTCATTGGATCAACATGTACTCCATCTTCCAAAATCACATATCCAAGGAATACCACCCTATAAAGCCAAAACTCACACTAGTTGAATTTGGCATAAAGTTCCTTCTCCCTCAATGCTTGCAACGCCATCCTGAGATGTTCCTCATATTCCTCTTCACTCTTGGAATATACCAAAATGTCATCTATAAATACTATGACAAATCAATCCAGATACTCCTTGACGACCCTATTTATATGATCCATGAATGCAGTCGGAGCATTGGTCAATCTGAAGGGCATGACCAGAATCTTATAATGCCTATAACGTGTCCTAAAGACTGTCTTGTTCACATCAGACTCCCTGATTTTGAGCTGATGATATATTGACCTAAGATCAATTCCCTTGCTCCCTGCATCTGCTCAAATAGATTATCAACCCGGGGAAAAGAATACTTGTTCTTAACAGTCACCTTATTGAGTCTCCAATAATCAATACACATCTGCCATGTTCCATCCTTCTTTTTAACAAACAGAATTGGTGCTCCCTATAGTGACCAACTCGGCCTTATATACCCCTTCTCTGATAGTTCCTCCAATTGTTCCTTGAGCTCCTTCAGTTCAACTAGAACCATTCTATATGGTGTTATAGAAATAGGTATAGTTCTGGGAATTAAGTCGACGGCAAACTCGATTTTCCTCACTGGTGGCAAACCAAGTAAGTCCTCTGGAAACACATCTGGAAACTCCCTCACAATCGGAAAATCTTCTAACTTCCCTTCATTTACATCAGTGTCCATGATGTGTATCAAGAAAGCTTCACACCCTTTTCTCATCATTTGGTTAGCGAGCAAGGTCGAAACAATTCTGGGTGATGGTGTTCTCTTATCTCCTCTGAAAATCACCTTCTTACCATTTCCAAAGTCAAAGTCTACCTCCTTGAGGCTACAATCTAACTTCGCACAACATTTCTCCATGGAATCTATACCCAATATAACATCTAGACCCATTAGCTCTAGAGGCAATAGATCTACTACCAGTCTAGCACCCTTAATAACTAGTTCACAATCTCTATATACTTGATTTATTATCACCTTCCTCCCTAAAGGAGTGCTAACGATCAAGGGATTATCCAATCGCACCAAATTCACATCATGTAAAATCATACTTGCAGAAATAAATGAATATGTAGAGTCAGAATCAATCAACACATATACTACAGAATTAAATAACTGAGTCATCCCCGTGACAACTTCAGGTGTGGCTATAGCTTCCTCTTTGGTCATGGTGAACACCCTTGCCTGAGCCTAGCCCCTAGGCCTTCCTAAAAGAATAACCTTCCTTGCAGCTCCAAAACTGCCCACCTCAGCAACTGGTCTGATTCTCACTATTTCTACTCTCCTTTGGGCTTACAACTGTGACCCTTCTTGCCTTGTTACTTAGGGATAGTCCCTGATCATGTATCTTTCCTCTCCTCATCGGAAGCATGCTCCAAGTAACTTGAAGCACTCTCCCCTATGAAGCTTCCCACAATGCTCACATTGGAGTTTCATCTTCCTGCTCCTCTCCACCATACTATTGCCCCCTACAGTTGAGGCTTGCACTGAAGTTGCCCTTGGTTGCTTATTCCTGGCAGAGGCACTACTCCCCACCTTACTCTATGTGTGGAAACTCTTCATACCTCTCTCAGGCATTGAAGCACTCACCCCCTTCTTGGAAGACTACTCCCGGTTCTTCTTCTTCTTACTCACTTCATTCTTTATATTCTCTAATTTTTTAGCCTAGAGTGCAGCATCTACCAACTGCTGGTAGTCACAGAAGTTGTGCATCAGGACTTTCTCCTTAATCCTCAAATGAAGTCCTCCCTCAAACTTATGGCACTTGTGCTCCTCATTCATCATAATATTGGCTACATATCGGGAGAGCTGAGTGAGCTTCAGCTCATATTCACTCACACTCATGTCCCTCTGTGTGAGATTTAGGAACTCCCTAGCCTTCTTTTGGATATAAACCCTTGAGAAGTACTTCCTTCTGAAAGCTTCCAAAAAGTCTCTCCATGTTAGTACCGGTGGTATGACCTGACTGTGGGCACTAACTCCCACCAATGGAGTGCATCCCCCTATAATAAACTGACTGCATAATCTAACTTCTCCTCATCAGAGCACTTCATCTTAATCTGGACTCTTTTGTTCCTCTTCAACCATGATTTAGCCTCTTCAGGATTGGTAGTCCCATTGAAATCCACAGCTCCATACTTGCGGAGCTTGTCATACTATTTTCTCCACTCCACTGGAGCTAGCACCGGAACTTATGACCCTTGGTCCATTGCATATGAGAAAGTTTGAGTGAAGGCTTAAAAAAATTGTGGATCCAGAGGGTTTACTTGGGGCATCGAAGGAGGAGGCGGTGGTACCTCATGTTGCATACTAGGTGCTTCAGAATCAGGAGCAGAATGTGTCCCTGCATCTTGTGAGACATAGGATTCATCTGTGCTCCCTTGGCGAGAGTGAGATCGACTCATAGCTCCTCAAGTTCTCTTTCGAGGCGGCATAATCACTCCTTCAATTTAAAAACCTTTAGTTCAAGCAAAATAATTTCAAATGATGTAAAACAATTTAAAACAATGCAAGTTATTCATTTAAAATAATGCATGTTCATTTCATGTCCCAAACTACTCATTTCATGCGTAGGATACTCCTAAACCTAGTCACTCTGATACCATAAGTGTTGGATCCCATTTTTAGAGCCCTTCATCCTGAGTTATAAACTGTGAGCATATTACCCTGTAGGGTTATTTCAATGAACCCTCATTAGCCATCATCCCACAAGGGTGATGTGCCCACACCAGTCAAACACCAAAATAACAATTTGACTTCTTCAAAATAATTGTAGTTCTAAGTCTCTATTTTTATGTGAAGCAAGAACCATCTCAATCGAACCTCTATGGATGAAGTTATGCTTAAGAAGCCAAAGTAAGTTCATACCCCACTCATGCTCTCACAATCGACCCCTCACTATCTTTCCATCAATCTTTTTGAAATCAAAACCAAAAGCTACCAATTTTTATAGAGAGATAGAAAAATGTGTTAAGAATCTATTAGTTTAAGAATCACTTCATTTAGCAGTCGGAGGATGAAGTTATGTCCAAAAGAATCAAACATGATTTTGTCCTTAATCATACTGAATCTATTTCGGGATAATTAACATAACTTTCACTAGAGATATCGGATTAAGGTCATTCTTAGACGGTTTGAAAGAGAACTTCTAGATCTACAATTTTGTGAAGACCTTGAAGCAAGTTGTTTTCATTTAGAGGGTTAAAAACTCAAAATTTCCGAAAGTGTAAAATGTATGTCCATTAAACGGACACACACGTCCACCTAACAAACATACACAGGGTTGGGGGCCTTTCCAAACCCTAGAAGGTCCATTTTGTTAGACCCCGATCCTTTTTCTCCCTATTAAATAGGTTTGCAATTTAAATTGTCTTTTGGTTAGAATAATTTGGGATTTTAGTGCAATAATTATTAATTGAAGGAATTTAGTTAAATTAGAATTTTAATTTGGGTGTTAGATTTTAAAAGAATCAGAAAATGGTAATGAGGCCATAAAATAGTGTTAGGATAAATTGGAAGTGTTTATAAGGTTTTAAGGCTTTAGGTTAC